>CAVMGG010000364.1:0-74668 GCA_963680895.1 Fragum sueziense
TAATCAGATTTTTTTGTTCCCTCTATATTGAAGGATCATAATGAAGGAACTTTTAAACACTGCTTCATGTTATTTTAGTTTACTTACTAACCCTCTCCCAAACAAGACCTCTAGTCACCAGCCTCCCTGGTTTTGACATCTCTAAGAGGATAGGCTTGGGAAATCTTTAAAACAAAAGGAGAAAAATCTGGTTATCAGCATTTTCTTCTCAATATTATTTTCTGTGCTTTCTCATGTAGCAATGCTTATTTTATCAGCATACATTTTGTCATTTGTAGCTGCATGCATTCAAATAGGACCACACTAAAATTTTGTTGCTTGGGGAAAGAGTTAATAACTTTTTTAAAACAGATACAATTTGAAAGATCCATCTCACCCTACTAATTTCTGACATGTTTACACAATTATCTGCTTCAAATAAAATTCAAGTCTGTCATATTTAAATATTCATTGAAGATTTTCTGCAATTGTTGTTGTTTTTGATGTGTCATACATGATTCCCTGCCTTGAATACAGACATATGTTAGATCATGGAGAAAAAATATTGATAATCAGGAGTTTCTCTTGTTCCTTTAATGTTATAGCATCAGATGATAAAAATGGAATATTTGCTTTGTCTCCTTTCACATGCCTTTGACATAGCCAACTTAGTAAGTATTTTATCCTTTTCTATCAATGTTGTAGGATCAGGTGATGAAAATAGAATATTTTTGTCTGTGATATGCCTTACAAGGAAATTTGCTAAATCATTGAGGAAAAAGGAGTATATGCAGACAACCAGCAATTTCTCTTTTTCTCTCAATGTAATAGGTGAAAATATAAAAAAACTGTCTGATTTGTTATACCTTGCTAAGCAAAGTGTAAAACATTGGGGAAAAGAAGTTTGTGCGGATAATAAGCAATATCTCTAGTTTCCTTTATGTTTTTTGATGAGATGATTGAAGGGAAGGAATATTTTCTTGTCTGATTTGTCATGTCCAATACAAGAAAATTTATGGAAAAAAGATAAATGACATATTTTATTGTTTCTTCAGTGATGTAGGAATAATTTATAAAAAATGGAATATTTTCTTGGTCTTTAATTTGATACATGTCCAAAATAAAAAGCCGACAAAACATTGATGGAAAAGAAGAAATACCACTTATTATTTCTATTTTTCTTTCAGTGTTACAGGACCATTTGTTTTTTAAAGGAATGTCTTCTTGGTCTGATTTGATTTGCCCAACATAGGAAGATGATGAAACATTTGGGGGAAAGAGGGGAATGTTACTAATACTCAATTTTTAGCTCCACTGGCCGAAGGCCAGCGAGCTATTGTCATGGCGTTGTGTCCGTCGTGCGTGCGTGCGTGCGTCCGTCCGTCCGTGCGTCCGTCCGTCCGTCCGTTAACTTTTTCTTTAAAAATCTTCTTCTCAGAAACTACTGGACCAATTTTAATTAAATTTCACAGAAATGTTCCTTGCATAGCCCTCTTTCAAATTCCTTCAAAGAATTCAATTCCATTGAAAACTCTGGTTGCTATGGTAACAAATACGAATTTTTAGAAAAAACTTAAAAAATCTTCTTCTCCCAAACAACTTATCAGATTTCTTTGAAATTTGACAGGCATGTTCCTTTGGTGACCCTTTTTCAGATTCCTTGAAGAAATTTTGATAATTCGAAAAACATGGCCGCTGTGGGCGGGGCTTATTTTCCATATATGGCGCATAGTGTAATTTTAAAAAATCTTCTTCTCAAAAACTACTGGACCAATTTTAATTAAATTTCACAGAAATGTTCCTTGCATAGCCCTCTTTCAAATTCCTTCAAAGAATTCAATTCCATTGAAAACTCTGGTTGCTATGGTAACAAATACGAATTTTTAGAAAAAACTTAAAAAATCTTCTTCTCCCAAACAACTTATCAGATTTCTTTGAAATTTGACAGGCATGTTCCTTTGGTGACCCTTTTTCAGATTCCTTGAAGAAATTTTGATAATTCGAAAAACATGGCCACTGTGGGCGGGGCTTATTTTCCATTATTCGGCCAGTGAGCTATTGTCATGGCGTTGTGTCCGTCGTGCGTGCGTGCGTCCGTCCGTCCGTGCGTTCAACTTTTAGCTCACGTGAAGACAAAGTACTCAAGGTGAGCTATTGTAATCGGTGAATGTCCGTTGTCCGTCTGTCTGTTGTCTATCGTCCAACAATTGCTTTAAAAGTCTTTTCCTAAATCACAAGGCCAAACGACCTGAAACTTTGCAGGGATCTTCTTTGGGTTAAGCTCTACCAAAGTTTTAAAAGGAATTTTATTCCTTTTGAAAACACAGGAAAAGGGGCCTTATTTACATTTTCACTGTTTCACTCTAGTGGCCACAAATTTGGCTCAATCCTATTGAAACTTGGTCATAATTAAACTGGTCAAAATAATTGTTTAAGCATACAGAGATCTTAATGACATTTCCAATGTTTATATACTGAAGGCCACAAATTCAGCTCAATCTGAAAAAACAACTGGTCAAAATAATTGTTTCAGCATACAGAATGAACCTTTTTGAACATGGAAAGGTTTTGTGTTAAAACATGGGAAAAGGGGTCTTTATGACATTTTCTTACACTGAATTTGATTGAGTCAAAGTGTTTGTCACTTAAAAAGAGAAGCTTGTCTTGAATTGGGCAGATCTAGACTAAGAAAGGGGGTCTTAATGATTTTTAGCTCCACTGGCCGAAGGCCAGCGAGCTATTGTCATGGCGGTGTGTCCGTCGTGCGTGCGTGCGTGCGTGCGTCCGTGCGTGCGTCCGTTAACTTTTTCTTTAAAAATCTTCTCCTCTCAAACCAGTGGGCCAATTTTGACCAAACTTTGCAGGGATGTTCCTTGGGTGACCCTTTACTTAAATTGTTCAAAGAATTTTGATTGGTCCATAAATGTGGGCGTGGCAGGGCGGGGCTTATCAGACTTAGAGAAATCACAAAATAATTCTTTAAAAATCAACCATTTGGCCAACTTTGACCAAACTTGGCAGAAATGTACATCGGGTGACCCTTTACTTAAATTGTTCAAAGAATTTTGATTGGTCCATAAATGTGGGCGTGGCAGGGCGGGGCTTATCAGACTTAGAGAAATCACAAAATAATTCTTTAAAAATCAACCATTTGGCCAACTTTGACCAAACTTGGCAGAAATGTACCTTTGGTGACTCTTTACTTAAATTGTCCGTTGAATTTTGAATGGTCTATAAATGTGGGCGTGGCAGGGCGGGGCTTATCAGACTTAGAGAAATCACAAAATAATTCTTTAAAAATCAACCATTTGGCCAACTTTGACCAAACTTGGCAGAAATGTACATCGGGTGACCCTTTACTTAAATTGTTCAAAGAATTTTGATTGGTCCATAAATGTGGGCGTGGCAGGGCGGGGCTTATCAGACTTAGAGAAATCACAAAATAATTCTTTAAAAATCAACCGTGTGGCCAATTTTGACCAAACTTGGCAGAAATGTACCTTTGGTGACTCTTTACTTATATTGTCCATTGAATTCTGATTGGTCCATAAATGTGGGTGTGGCAGGGCGGGGCTTATCAGACTTGGAGAAATCACAAAATAATTCTTTAAAAATCAACCATTGGGCCAACTTTGACCAAATTTTGCAGAAATGTACCTTGGTTGACTCTTTACTTAACTTGTCCATGAAATTCTGATTGGTCAATAAATGTAGGCGTGGCAGGGCGGGGCTTATCAGACTTAAAGAAATCACAAAATAATTCTTTAAAAATCTTCTTCTCTCAAACCAATGGGCTAATTTTGATCAATTTTTGCAGGAATGTACCTTGGGTGACCTTTTACTTAAATTTTTCAAAGAATTTTGATTGGTCCATTAATGTGGGCGTGGCAGGGCGGGGCTTATCAGACTTAGAGAAATCACAAAATAATTCTTTAAAAATCAACCATGTGGCCAATTTTGACCAAACTTGGCAGAAATGTACCTTTGGTGACTCTTTACTTATATTGTCCATTGAATTCTGATTGGTCCATAAATGTGGGTGTGGCAGGGCGGGGCTTATCAGACTTGGAGAAATCACAAAATAATTCTTTAAAAATCAACCATTGGGCCAACTTTGACCAAATTTTGCAGAAATGTATCTTGGTTGACTCTTTACTTAACTTGTCCATGAAATTCTGATTGGTCAATAAATGTAGGCGTGGCAGGGTGGGACTTATTTGACTTAGAGAAATTACAAAATAATTCCTTAAAAATCAACCGTAGGGCCACTTTCAATTAAACTTGGCAGAAATGCACCTCAAGTAACCCTATACTTAAATTTGCTGTGAAATTTTGATTGGTCCATAAATGTGGGCATGGCAGGGCGGGGCTTATCAGAATGGCAGAAATCATGAAAACTTCTTTACAAAATCAACCACAAGGCCAATTTTTACCAAACTCGGTAGAAATGTTCCTTGGGTGTCCAATTACTTCAGTTGGTAGTAAAAGTTTGATTGGTCAATAAATGTGGGCAAAGCAGGACAGGGCTTATCAGAATGGGAGAAATTACGAAATAATTCTTTAAAAACAATGCATTGGGTCAATTTAGTACAATGACATAATTCTTTTACTTTAGCCAGTGGAGCGATTCAGGCCCTCTTGGGCCTCTTGTTTTCTTTTCCTTTAGTGTTATAGGACTGGTTTATTAAAAAATAGGAATGTCTTCTTGGTCTTATTTGATTTTCCCGTCACAGGAAGTTGATGACACAGTAGGTGAAAAGAGGAAAATGTCACCAATAATCATTTTCTCTTTTTCCTTCAGTGTTATAGGATCAGTTGATTAAAAAAGGATTTTTGATCTAATTTCAATTGCCATTGAACACAGCGCGGGGTTTCCGCAATACGGTTCTAACTCCACTTTTTATCAAAAATCACTTTTTTACATTTTTGGAACTAACTAATGTCAATACATTATCCCTTAAAATATTTTTTCAAAAATTCCTCATATTAATTGAGAAAATTGAATTTGTTTAAAAGGTTCTAACTCAAAGTGGTATTTTGTGTTCCTGCAACACGGTTCTAACTGGCCCAGTTAGAACTGTGTTGCAGAAAAAAAATCTGAGTTAGAACTTCTTTTATGTATCATTTCATCAATGACACCAGTAAATAACATGGCAGGTTAAAGAAACATATAATAATGGTTTTCAGTTGATTCTCTTGTTTTTTAACCCTTTTCCTGCTAAATATAATCCTTATAAAGTCAACGTAAATTTTCAGTTTTTAAAATAACAATAACTTTAATAGTTCTTTGTACGTATATAACTCTTTTGACAATAAATTCTTTGAATAAACTTGGCTTGCAAGAACATATTTAGTTTAGACTAAAAAGCAGACTTTACAGTATGATCTTTGTCTATTAGCCAATATTCTGAAAATTTTGCAAGAGAAAGATATGACTTGGACTCTAAATTTTAATAAATTCAGCGTAAATTAGAGATTCTGTTTTTGCAAGAGTAGTTTGATTTGGTGGACTTATTAATAAGCTTTCATTGGATTCATTCCATTATAGTAATATGGTCTATAAAATTAATAAGTTTCCTACATATTGGATTGAAGTCTCACTGTTTAATCTACATTCAAGATCCATGTTGCCATTTGCATTTAAAACAAAAAATGATTGTTTGAATTGCTTCTGCTTCATATTTGGAATTATGATAAGGCGAACCGCATCATTATCATAGCATTGAAAAACATTTCAATGTTTACATTGTCTTAGTTTTGAGTATTTCTGCTTGATTCTTAGTCTACATAGATAGATAGATTGATACAGGCGAACATAATCCCCCCTCGCTATAATTTCTGGGGTGGACAAAATCCCATTTGTATAATTTCTGGGGTGGACAAAATCCCCTTGGTATAATTTCTGGGGTGGACAAAATCCCCTTGGTATAATTTCTGGGGTGGACAAAATCCCCTTGGTATAATTTCTGGGGTGGACAAAATCCCCTTGGTGTAATTAAGGGGTGAACAGAACCCCCTTGGTATAATTTCTGGGGAGGACAAAATCCCCTTGGTATAATTTCTGGGGTGGACAAAACCCCCTTGGTATAATTTCTGGGGTGGACAAAATCCCCTTGGTACAATTTCTGGGTTGGACAAAATCCCCTTGATATAATTTCTGGGGAGGACAAATTCCCCTTGGTATAATTTCTGGGGTGGACAAAACCCCCTTGGTATAATTTCTGGGGTGGACAAAATCCCCTTGGTACAATTTCTGGGTTGGACAAAATCCCCTTAGTATAATTTCTGGGGTGGACAAACCCCCTTGGTATAATTTCTGGGGTGGACAAAATCCCCTTGGTATAATTTCTGGGGTGGACATAATCCCCTCAATGTAAATGCAAGTGCAGACATAATCCCTTGATCACTTTTTAAATGTGTTTATCATATTTCTGAACTATTAGTATTCTGGTCATGACGTCCATAGTAATAATTAATCGAGAATTATTGAGACAAAAGAAGAAAATGATTATAGAGATATTCTCTCCTGTGGTCTTAATATTTCTGTGATATACTATACACATGTCTTATTACAGTTTTCCATTAAGTTTTGTCCTAAGGGTATTTTGTCCTACATTCGTTCATATGTCTTGATCAATACGGCCAACTGAATGAACTAATGAGTAGTTTTAATTTCATGCAAAAGATCAAATATAAATATCAGTCAGATCTTATTGGAAATATGTGTACATGTAATACATAAAATGTTAGAATCATACAATCAACTCGCGTCTAAGCATTTTATGCCCTTAGGTATGGAATTTTAATGAATTTCCCTCACTTGTTCATGAAAAAGTTTGACTTTTGAGAAATGTTGAGTTAAAGTCCTTTCCTCCAATCTGACAATTATTACATCCTTTTTGGCTTTGCATTCTGGTCAACATTCTACATGTCATAAGTGTTACATATACATTAGGAACAACTCTAACTATTGGTTCAAAAGCTTGCTTTGTTGGACAACAAACATGAACAAAGGCATTTGAATATACATTCTCACCCATTTATTTTTCTCCGTGCAAAATTTAAGTTTCATCTAACCTGTACTGGCTTAGATTAAGACGGATATAAATCAGTTAACCCCATATCACATCATTTTGTAAATACTAGCGATCTGATGAAAATATTTTACATAGTTTTACACCATTACACAATAACTGATTTATGTCATTGACTGTATGAATCTTGTTTTCTGTGATATAAAGTCTAAACGGTCTGTCAGCATGCTAAAAGCCTACTTCTTTGGATTATGAGGGATTTAGGCCTGGGAGTGTTAATGGCCCTTTAAAGGTCAATTTTCCTTAACTGATAATTGCTTTTTAGAAGAATGATGTATGCTTATAAATCAAGTTACAATATAAAACATTTTCATGTGATGTAATTAAATTCTGAGCATTGCTGTCCACTCACCATCCTCTGAATCTGAGATGTTTGATATGTGAGACACCTAGAGAATCTGCTCACATTATAGCTTTTGAACTTCTTTATACTTCTAAAATATTGTTCTATAACATTCTAGACTAAATAATCTCATTTATATATTCTTGTAAGTATATTAGACTTGAAAAAAAGCTTATATTTTTAAATATTTTATGATGAAAAACAATTTCATTTTAGTGTAATGCATAAATCAGCGCTTTGATACTTATTGAAGCTCTTTTCATAGATTTTGGCTACGATTTTTCTTGTGTCATCAAGCAAAAACACAGAATTAACATTTAAAACTATTTGGATAAGATATAGGCATGATTTCCTACATAAATACCTACCAAATTGATAGTGCTGTATAAAATTTTTATGAGTTAGAACTGTTTTGCGGGTAACATTTTTGTCAATTTTTATCATTTTTTTCTGCAACACGGTTCTAACTCAAAGATTTTCAAAAGCAACATTTTGAACAAACTTCACATAGATTTCATTTATAACATATTATCTGCTATGGAAAAACAATTTCAGAAATGTTTCTTACTGAACAAAATTTTTCCTTTTAAAAAAATGAAATAGTTTTTTGCCTCTCCTGTAAAATAATGAAAAAGTGAGTTAGAACCGTGTTGCGGAAACCCCGCGACAGGTGGATGATGAAACATTGTGGGAAAAGAAGAAAATTGTGTTTCTGTTTTTTTCCTTTAGTGTAAAACTAGGACCAGTTGATAAAAATGCACCCCAATTAAGTGTTTGTCACAAAAATACGAGGGTTTATTCTATTTGCTTAACACACACAGCTGTTAAAAACATAAATGGGGAAAAAAGGCTCATTCAGATAACCATGTCTAATACAGGAAGATTTTATAACATTGAGAGAAAATAAGAAAATGACAATATTTAATTCCTCTTTCTACCATTACTGTAGGTTGAAGTAATGAAAATGGAATACCGGTAATCTTTTGATATGATTTGACATGCCTTACACAGAGAGCTGTTGAAAGACTGGGGGGGGGGGATAAGTTTATTTTGATAACCAGTAATTCTTTTGTTTCCTTAATGTTGCGGGATAAGGTGATGAAAGGGGAATTATTTCTTGGTCTGATTAATTTTGAAAAAACCTCATGCAGAGAGATCAAATCACATTTGGGTGGAAAGAAATTTATGAGGATAATCAGTGATTTCTCTTTTCCCCATAATGTTGTAGGATGAATTGATGTTTCTTGGTCTGATTTGACATGCCTATCACAGAAAGATAGTAAGTTACCCTTTCCCAAATGGCAAAATGTTAGGGTGATCCAATTTGAAAGCTGTTGTTGGTGTCAAAAGAGATGTTGCGAAAGATAAAAATTTATGTATAAACAACACAGAAAATATTGAGACAAAATGAGAAACTGCTTGTTATCAGCAGTTTCTTCTTTTGTCTCAATGTTTTCCCAAGCATTTTCTCTCCTTCCCTCGTCAATAAAGCATCAGATGGTGACAACGGAACATTTCCTATGTTTCCTTTGACATGCTCATATGTAACTTGGGGAGTTGTTAAAATGTTGAGGCAAAAGAAAAAATGTGAATGCAGGGGTCTTGCTACCAATTTGTATTTGGGGCCAGGGGCCAGTGAAATAGGGAAAAATAGCAACGCTTTTACCTAAATTGGGAAAAACTTAAATAAGTTTATATTCATACTGTCACTCAGTTTCTGCTGCAAACTAGACTTAAGTGATGTATAATGCATTTGTGCATACTCTTGTTTAAGAATCTACTCTAAAACTGTCTTCAAAATATTTGTAAATGAAGATGAGGTCTTAACATGGGGCATTCTGGGTCCTAATTGGGAATTTTCACCAGAGAATTGGGAAAAAAGATACTTTTTGCCATTGGGAATGGGGCCCAATAACGGCCCCAAATTTTGGCAAACGAGACCCCTGGAAAGATAATCATTTTCTATCATTGTAGTAGGATCTTATGATGAAAATGGGTATTTTTGATATAGTTTACACAGACAGATGTTCAAGCATTGAGGTAAAAGAAGTTTGTGCAGATAATCAGAAATTTATCTTGTTCCCTCAATGTTGTAGGATCATTATGATGAAAATGCTATGTTTTCTTTGTCTTTTTTGGCATTCCTAACACAGGAAGATGTTGAGAAATAGAAGAAACTGCTTATGAACAACAATTTCAGTTTTTCCATCAATGTGGTTGGATCTGGTGATTAAAAAATAAATATTCTCATGGCTGATTTGATCGAAGCTTTTGAGAAAGAGAAATACACATGATAGGAATTTACTGCTTTTCCATGCAGTTTTTGCCTAATAATATGAACACATTCTCAAATGTTTTTGCGTTATTATTTTGTAGTCTGCAAGTACTAACACTTTGAATTTGGATTAGACAATTATCATATCAATGAGAACTATTGCCTACTGATCGCTTAGAGGACTCAATGACTGTCAAGAGGGGACTATCTCCTAATGCTGCCTAGTCTATATTCACATTTCTGCATAAAATATGAATTCTCAATGTTTGGTGCAACGAGATACTTATTGTAGAAATTATGAATATTTCTATCAAGTAAAATGTGCTTTAGACTAGAAGGTCCCAAGCCCTTTAAAAGCAGAGGGGGAGACTGGATTATCATCCAAATACTATTAAAAGAAATGAAAACAAAGATAGGATTGCTCTTGATTTTCATTACGATAAAAACTGTACAATTTAACTGTTTAATAATTTTGTATTTTTATAAGTACACCTGAGCATGAAGTGCTCAAAGTGAGATAATTTGGTCATTTTTTGTCTGTCGTCCGTCCACCCGCCGGTCTGTATGTCCGTCTGTCAATTCCATTAAAAATCTTCTCCTAAGCAGTCGGGTCAATTTTGACCAAACTTGCCAGGAATGTTCCTCGGGTGACCTTTTTCAAAACTTATTTGTCAAATTATGATTCATCAAAAAAGTGGGTGTTGCTGGGCGGGCTTGACTTGGAGAAATCATAAAAAAATTCTTTAAAAATTAACCATCGGGCAAATTTGATTGAAACAAACATGGCAGGAAGGTTCCCTGAGCAACCCTTTTCAAGATTTGGTCATAAATCTTTAGATTTATCAAAAATGTGGGCGTGACAAAAACCATGGGGCCAATTTGAACCAAACTTCAGTATTGGCAGAAATGTTTCTTGCATGACCCCTTCGTGAACTTTTGATTCGTCAAAAAATAAAGGCGTGGCAGGTTGGTAAGGCGGTGCTTATCAGACTTGGAGAAATTATAAGATTTTTGTAATTAAGCATTGGGTCAATTTGAACCAAACTTGGCAGGAATGTTCCATGAGTGATTATTTTCAACATTTGGTTACAGGTTTGTAGATTTAAAAAAAGATGTGGGTGTGGCAGGGCAGGGCTTATCCAACTTAGAGAAATGGTTAGAAAATTCTTCAAAGATATTCTTCTTCTAAACCATTGGGCCATTTTGTACCAAACTTGGCAGAAATGTTAACAAGAGTTGTCCGCGGACAACGTAGCTCGCCTATACGGGAGCTTGTCACAAAAACAGCAAATTTTTCAAAAGTAGGTCAAACCCTATGGTCAAGGTCACAAGGTCAAGGGTAATAGTCCCAAATGAAAGGTCTTGTTGAGATGTATCTATGTGTGAAATATCAAGGCTGTATCTCTAATAGTGCCTTAGATATAGACCAGGTTAAAGATTTTAAAAAGTAGGTCACACTCCAAAGTCAAGGTCACTAGGTCAAAGGTCATTGCCTCAAATGAAATGTCTTGTCGAGATGTATCTATGTATGAAATATCAAGGCTGTATCTCTAATAGTGCCTGAGATATAGACCAAGTTAAAGTTTTTCAAGTGAAGACGCGACGGGACGGGACGCAACTAGGGCTGTGACATTTAGCTCCCTGGACATAAAGTCCCGGCTCGCTAAAAGAAGTCAGGTGAGCAATATATGGCCATTCTGGTCCTCATGTCTCTCAATAATTACCAAACATGTTTTGCACAAGATGTCAAGACCAAAAATTCTTAACCCTTCCTAGATGACAAAACCATTTTGGTATTGAGGAAAAAGGAACAATGCTGCCATGGTTATTGATCAGCACTTTCTTTGGTGTTTCCTTTTTATACACCCGAAGGGTCGTATTATGTTATCGTCTGCATCGTCTGTCTGTCTGTCTGATTGTCCGTCTGTCTGTCTGTCCGTTAGCAAATTCGTGTCCGGCTCATAACTTTCAAACTATAAGACCTATGGTCTTGAAACTTCGTGGGTGTATAGATCTCATAGCTATGGTGTGCAGAGCGCAAGGACCACAACTCTGCCATTTGTAATTTGTGAGTTATTGCCCTTTGTTTGATTCAGTTAGCAAATTCGTGTCGGGTCCATAACTTTGAAACTATAAGGCCTATAGTCTTAAAACTTCACAGGTGTATAGATCTCATAGCTAGGGTGTGCAGAGCGCAAGAACCACAACTCTATCATTTGTAATTTTTGAGTTATTGCCTTTTGTTTGATTCAGTTAGCAAATTCGTGTCTGGTCCATAACTTTGAAACTATAAGGCCTATAGTCTTGAAACTTCACAGGTGTATAGATCTCATAGCTAGGGTGTGCAGAGCGCAAGAACAACAACTCTACCATTTGTAATTTTTGAGTTATTGCCTTTTGTTTGATTCAGTTAGCAAATTTGTGTCCGGTCCATAACTTCGAAACTATAAGGCTTATGGTCTTGAAACTTCACAGGTGTATAGATTTCATAGCTAGGATGTGCAGAGTGCAATAACCCTAACCCTACCATTTATAATTTTTGAGTTATTGTCCTTTGTTTGATTCAGTTTACAAATTCGTGTCTGGTCCATAACTTTCAAAATACAAGGCCTACGATGTTGAAACTTCACATGCGTGTAGAACTCATAGCTAGGGTGTTTATTACATTATTTCAATCTGATTAAATTTGTGAATATTTTAGTAGTACTCGGGTACTTGCAACACTTCGTGAATATTTTAGTACTCGGTGATTTTTTTATCGGATACTTGCAAGAGACTTTTTGAAAAGAACAGGACATCAACAAATATCACACACCCATTTATTTCTGAGCTTCGAGCGTATACTGCTACGCCCAGCGTTGCTCTTGTTCTAATAGGTACATCAAAACCAGGTCTTGTTAATTGAAAGTGTTTCCCCACGAAAATCAAATAAAAACTACTTTTTGTCTAAATGGTAGAAAGTTTGGAAAATCATCGGAAGTACAGTTGACATTCGTTATGTTGACATCAGACGAGTCGAATTTCTGCTGAAGTCGAGGTGGAAAATCTAGTTCCATCCTGTTATATAAAATTTCGAAATGATATTATTTTGAAATAGATAAAGCCGTTGAGATATAGCAGGAAAAGGATAGAAATTGCTTGTGTCGACCAATTTCTATCGTTTTCCTACTACACTGAACCGAAAAAGAAACTTTCGTTTTCACTCATTCTTTCCTGTGACATCCTTTAGGTGTCGCCACTCTAGTAATGGTACCTAGATAATATCAAGATAAACCATTTTTATGGATAATTCAATCATCGTATGGGTTTTTTAATTATGATTTACATTAATAGCAACATTTCAGTAGTGATGTCGTGATACAGGAAAATGGCATTTTATTTTACATTTGAGAACATCGTGGATCTAGATCAGCCTGTGCGCACGCATACTTTGACCTAGATCCATGTTTGTCTCTAATAGTTACCTCATGACCTGTAGAATCTATGTATTAGATATATACAGGCTATATATTAGATTCTACGCGATATAAACGTTCAAAAGGCACAGCCTTTGAACGTTTATGTCGCGTAGAATCTACTTTACAGACTCTATCTGACTTAGTGTTCGTCAACCAATGAATACATACGCTTCTACTGTCATTCTTCAAACCACGCCTCTGACCGGAGCTACTATCAAGCGGATCTTACTGGAATTACATCATTTTCCCAAAAATTACATCATTTTCCCAAAAATTACATCATTTTTCTTAACTGCCCAGGAAACGGGGGCGTGGCTATGTATATCCCTGACATAAATTGACCGGAAGTGCGTTTATGTTAAATATAGCGCCGAAATTTTCAAATAAACTGCAATTTCATTGGTCCAAAAACTAGGTAGAACACTAAGAGACACAAGTATCGGTCCTGATCAGCCTGTACTTGATTACAGACTGATCTAGATTCATAGTAATCTCAAATGCTATATGGTTCCTTTTTCAAACCGTGACCCATTTCCATTTAGTTCCTGACACGATTTAACCATTTCCCAAACAGCAAAATTTAGGACAAATCCAATTTAAAATCAGCTCTAGATGACAAAATTGATGTTGAGGAAGTACGAATGTGTACGATGAAGCACAGAAAATATTGAGACAAAAGAAGAAACTGCTGGTTATCAGCATTTTCTTCTTTTGTTTCAATGTTTTCCCAAGCCTATCCTATTAGGGACGTCAAAACCAAGTCTTGTTTGGGAAAGGGTTAAGCTATAAATGGCACCGGAAATTATGCGGAAATCATGTAGAATTAATACCAAATCCCAAGTCCCAAAGGGAGTTCACAGTTTATTAAGAAATTGTTTAAATCAGTTTATAGTAGGCTACATTTATTTTAAAGGGACATATGCTAGTTTCTTCAGGGATAAGAACAACATGTGGACAGTCAGAGTTTGCATTGTATTGTGAAGCATTGTATCATCTAGGGCAAAAAAACAACGAATTTTTAGCGCTGGAACCAAGGTTTTCCACTATTTATCAAGGTCCTCTACTATTTATCAAGGTCCTCCACTATTTATCAAGGTCCAGTGTCCCATAAATTGCACTCTAAATATAACGTGCGGCTAGGGTTATTATATACAGACTTGATTTAGAAGGACCAAATGAACTTCATTTGAAAAATCCTTGGACAGAAGTAATCTAGCTATCCAGGTTGACAATTCAATACAATACTTTTTAATACACTTTCTTACAAGATTCTATGTCCGAAAACCTAGCATGGGTCCCTTTAAGGATATTATATAACACATTTTGAATTTTGTGTAACTGTTTGCTTTAAAGACCAAAAAAGGACATATTTTCACTACTATTCTGCATATTCCGTTTAAATATCTCTGCAGGTTTATTATACCAAACTTACTCCTTGGGCTTCTTTGTACAAATGTTGTGATTTATGCTATTTAATAATTGTTTAGACTATTCTTGATATGTTTTGATACTCCTGAATATGGCGTACCAAATGGGTCAAAAGTCTATTTAGAGCGTGCACGCATAAAATATTCGCGTCGTCGCGTAAATTTTATGCGTCGACGAGTATATTTACGCGTCGACACATAAAATACACGCAAGCAGTTGAAAATTTATGCGTCGACGCGTAAATTTTCAACTGCTCGCGTAAATATACGCGTCGACGCGTATTTTATCTATTAACCAATCAGATCCTTCGTTTCATCCATCAATTTTATGGTATAAAGGGAATGGTTTCTAACCGCCTCTCCCATTGGCCAGACTCGGCTTCACATTTTTTACTCCTGCTTGAGTAAAATTTACGCGTCGACGCATATTTTTTCAACTGCTCGCGTAAATTTTATGCATCGAGGCGCATATTTACGCGTCGACGCATAACATTTACGCGAGCAGTTGAAAATATATGCGTCGACGCGTATATTTTATGCGTGCACGCTCTATTTAGACGTTTGACCCATTTAGTACGTCATACCTGAAGACGACAAAGTTGGTGTTGAAGATTGTGACCTATTCAGTACAGAATTCTCTGAGACAAACGAAGAAAATGATTATCATGAGTATTTACTTCTCTTGTGCCAATGTTTTCCGTCACCTTTTTTTACAAAGACGTCAACACCAGGGCTGCGTTCAGTAGACAAACTGTTAGCTAACGTGACTAATATTCGCAACTTCTTTGACCCAAATTTGACAGAATTGACCGAGTATTCCGAATGAAACGGCTAACTGTTAGCTAACGTTTGTCTTACTTAACGCAGGGCTGGACATGTTTAAGAATTGCTTAAAAGCCATATAACACTTTATTATACTGTCCAAATCGGGAGGCATGTCCCCTTAAAGTGGCATTTCACATTTATTTCATTTTTTAAAAGTATGCCTTGATGCAAAGATTGTTTATTCTAATGCGTAGAAATGGTATCAGTTTTTTGAAGTTGTTATTCATAAGCCAAAAATACGCCTTTGAAGTTGAGACAGAAATGACAAATTCTATATAAATCTGAATTGTTGTCCACAACAATTTGTTTAATTTTAGCACAAATATATATATTTTTATTTCTCGTAATTGGTTCAACATTTTAGCTTGAAATTTTCAGAATTTTCATAAGAAAACATGCTCTTTCAGATAGAATAAATAAAAAAAATATGTAAGAATAATTCTGAAATGTCACTTTAAGAATTGCTTAAAAGCCATATATAACCCTTTATTATACTGTCCAAATCGAGAGGCATGCCCCTTTAAGGAAGTAAAAAAATCACGTTATATATGGTCATTTAGGCGATTTGTTTCATTTGTTAAGCATTCTCATCCTTCTAATAGACGTTGATTCATTTAAAGCTCGCTTCATTGCTCATAATACAATTGTGATTAGAGATTTTCTGTGGCATGGCAATAGAGAATATAAAATTGGAATCACCGTAAATGTACAAATCGTCGCTTTTCAACAAAAACAACATTTCAACAGCTTAAAGTGACATTTCACGATTATTTTTACATAAATTTTACTTTTATTCTGTCTGAAAGAGCATGATTTCTTACGAAAATTCTGAAAATTTCCAGCCAAAATATTGAACCGTTTACGAGAAATATATATTTTTGTGCCAAGATTAAATAAATTGTTGTGGACAACAGTTCAGATTTATATTGAATTTGTCATTTCTGTCTCAACTTTAAATGCGTATTTTCGCCTATAAATAACAACTTCCAAAAACTGATAATATTTCTACGCATTAGAATAATCAATCTTTGCATCAAGACATACTTTTAAAAAATGAAAAAAAGTAAAATGTCACTTTAAACACGCTGTAGATACGACATTTTTTGTTGAAAAGCAGCAAAATGTACCGGTCGAAATTAAAATTGTTTTTACCGCTTCAAAATTAACTATTCATCTTTTGAACCAATACATTAACCTTTTCCCAAACGACAAAATATTATTAGGGTGGTCCAATTTGAAAGCTGCTGTAGACTACAAAAAGGATGTTGTGTCAAAAATAGCATATGCAGGCCCGTAAGAAGCAATTTTATATTGGGGGCTAAAGCCCTTGTCCTAAATATTGGGGGGCTAATTTGGATTTTCCAAAAAAAAATCAGTTTACAATTAAGAAATTATAACATTTTTTGCCAACTTTGGGGGGGAGGCTTAGCCTCCCTAGCTCCCCTGTTCCTACGGGTCTGTATTATGTACAATATTGCATGGGCAACGAGAAAATGCTAATTATCAGCGGGTTTTTTTTTTCCTTTTTCCTCAATGTTTTCCTAATTCTAAGCCTCCTCTTTTAGGGACGTCAAAACCACGTTTTTATTTGGGAAAAGGTTAAATTTTATCTAAACTACGAAACATGGGTGCGGATCTTCTTTTTCTCTTTATTTCCTTTTATTTTTGCTACTTACATGCTTACTTTCTACAACAAATTCCATTTTGGACAAGTCTGATTTCTATCCCCGGAGAAAGCGTTACGGTATCATAGCTACATCTAGCGGATCACATGCAAATCGAATCACTTAATTCAAATATTCGTAGAAGGCGCTTAAGAGAATTAAAGCTAAATAAATCGCCTTGATGCGCACATGAATTTCTGATAAGACTTGCAAATCAGGAAATGCTTCGATCGATTCCCATATATCTTCGAATTGTGACAGATTCTTTCCATAAATTACCGGAAGTTGCATGATTGGCACTTTCAAAGTAGAAAAATGTCTGAATTTGCGCTAGGCTATCTCAGAAGTATACACAATGTAGATTTTAAGTCGACGCAGAGAATAAAAATGCTTACATGAGTTGAAAAATAGAAACAATTGAAACAAGGGGTATTGTCCACCCAAATTAACCAGGGACAACTTAATTTTCGTGCGCAAAGTCTGTTAGTTGAGCGTCTTAACAAAACATTGCCGAAGTGGGGTCATTACATATGCAGATGACCCAGGTTAATCTTGCTGGACAAAAACTGCTGATCAGCAGCACTTATGACAAGATAATTTTTATAGGTCTCTGTAAATGGCCTGTCAGAGCATCTCTAGCTTATAGCTAGAGATGCTGGGCCAGGTCATTTGTCGAGACTTATATTAAGTTTAAGCATTGACACACTTTCAATTGTATTCAATCGGTATTTCAGCACTTTTTATTTTTTAGTTTCTTTATTAGGTCCATTCGAGTTCCAAAGAGTACGAATACTCCGTCAACAAAACCCAGCAAACATTCAGATCGGCCCGATATCGGCTCTGTATCACCAAACGCTATCCGCCCGATATTCATGATCGGCCCGATATCGGCCCGATATTCACAGATATTCCCGATGTCGGCTCTGTAACACCAAACGATATCCGCCCGATATTCATTATCGGCCCGATATCGGCCTGACACTGGCCCGTTATCGAATAAAAAGTAGAAAATTTAGATTTCAAATCAATATCGACCTGACATCGGTCCGATATCGAGTTTCGACAAAACGAGCCGATATTCCGACTTACAGCTTACATCGGCTCGATATTGTACGTTTGCTGGGAAGGATTTCTGCTGAATTCTCATATCGAAAACATCTTCAAGTAAATCTTTTCAAGCGAATAATGCCGTCCTCCCGTTTACCCTTTCCCAAACAAGACCTGATTCTGGTGTCCCAAATAGAATTGGTTTGGGTAAAAACATTTTAGGCTAAAAAAGAAATCAAAGGTATTCAGCATTTTTCTTTTCTTTTCACTTTTTCATTGATATTTTCTGTGTTTATATTTCGACACATCCTGTCTTAATCGACAACTTGTCGTCTGCCGAAGCTTTCATATTGGAACAGTCAATATTTTTGTCATTTGGGAAGGGGTAAAATCAGATAAATAAGATTGGGCCTTATATCTCTATGTTTTGTACGCCATGATGTTGATTGGCCCGGCTTTATGACAGAAGAAATACTCTAGATACTTGTAAACAACGTCTTTGCAAATAGTATTTACAAATGTCAGGGGTCGTATACCCTAAAACAGTCATATTGTCTTGCTTAAACTTTGTCTTGCTTAAACTTAAACTACAAAACAACCAATCTGATTGGTCGAGACATACGTCCCAGTCAATCAGATTGCTTGAAGTTTAATATAAAATGAACTTTGTCGGTGATTACAGACGATTGGTTATGTTATGAGCACGATTCTATTAAGGTAGTCCACCCCTAATGAAATTAGCGCGTAGTCGGAATTATTCGGGCGCGGTCGAAAACCTTTGGCGGTTCGGCGATGGAACCTTCCACCGCTGAATGTTAACGACCGCGCCCTAATAGGTTCGGTTGCGTAACGACATCGATCGAAAAAATACCAACGTTTTACGAATCTCAAAATGGCTACGTCACGGATACTAGATACCTTAACCCTTTCCCAAACAGCAAATTTTCAAAATTTCCATTTCAAAAGCTGCTGCAGAGGACAAATGGACCTTGTTTAAGATAGAATTTGTGTACAATATAACATGGAAAATATTGAGACAAAAGGAGAAACTGCTGGTTATCAGCAGTTTCTTCTTTTGTCTCAATGTTTTCCCAAGCCTATTTGATTTGGGACGTCAAAACCAGGTCTTGTTTGGGAAAGGGTTAAGACGTGATCGATTTTTAAATTGTGCGAAGCAGAAAAGGCAGAAGCACGTTATTTTGAAAAGCGAATATCCACTCTTATATATCTGTAAGTCTGGTCCTAAAAGGAGTTAATTTGACCACGTAAAAGCGTTAAATGTTCATTTACTATACAAAAACACCTGCAGCTTATACGAAATGGTATGAAATTACAGAAACACAGACAAGATTATTGGGTACTTGTTGTTTTGTTTGTTTGTTTTCCTTTTTACAACAGAGTCTGGTGTTGACGTCCCTTATGAAGAATGTATCGAAGGCTATTGAGATAAAAGGCTTGTAGAATTAATTCTAAATTCCAACATTATCTTATTCTTTTTCCAATTCTATTTTTTCTGAATTTTGACATGCAATCCTTCTGCTTTAAGCAACATGTCTTTTGTCTTTTGAAACGTCTGTAGTTATTTGTTTGTTTGATTTTGTCTTGTCGAAGAAAGGGCCAACTTTACTGCGAAAAGGGTTATATCGTTATTTAATTTCATAAATCCCCAAACGACGCATTCTAGAATGGCCCAAATGCAAAATTGTTATTTCATTTGTGCCAAATGGTTACTTGTCCACAGAAAAAAACGTAATATTTTCTGTACAAAAGCAGCTGCAGCTAATACAAAATGGTGTGAAATTACAGAACTGCAGACAGGATAATGGGGTCTTATCGTTGGTGTTATTGCAAAACCTCGTAACTCCAGCTTTGATTAAGCTGGAGTTACGAGGCTTTGCAATAAAACCGACGTCATGTTTAATGAAAATAAGGAAGCGTTTGGCTGTCTTTATGACATTGTTGTGTATTTCCAGACAACAATTTAAGGCGCGCTAGACTCTTTTAACTTTGCAGTCACCGAAGACGACAGAAAAATGAAAATGTTGTAAGCACTGTGTGAAACCGATGACTTTGAATGCGTGTGCATAGTATGGCGCGCAAAAAGGGTCTAAAGGCATGATAGCGTTATACCTATAAATGAAAAAGAGGTAGACCGCTAAAAATAGCGGTGTTCCGTCATATTCTTAGCGGTAGACCGATAAAAATATAGCTTTACCCACAAAATAAGGGTAGACCTTTATTCCAATTAAAGGTGCACCGCTAAATTAACGGTGTACCTACATTTTTATCGGTAGACCTCCATTTTTAAATAGCCAATCACAGAGCTTGTACTATAGCCCTGTCTACGATCACAGTATCGTACTGATGTAACGAGCTGTTTGATTGGCTAATGATATTTCGAGCAGAAGGGTCAAAATGATTAGCGGTCTACCCATAATTTAGCGGTACACCGTCAATTGAAATAGAGGTCTACCCTTATTGTATAGGTAGACCTATATTTTTGTCGGTGTACCGGTAAAAATATGACGCTATACCGCTATTTAAAACGGTAAACCTCTATTTTAATTGTAGGTATAGCGCTATCATAACGTTAGACCCTGTTCCCGCGCCATACGTGTGAGGATTAATAAAGTAGTCGAGTACATAGGGGTAGCCTGGCACCTAGGCCGTGAGAATATATTATATGCCGATATATTTACAAAGGTACTTCACTCCTGCTGGAAAAAATTATTTACTCAAATTACTGCCCTTCTCCTCACTGATCCACATTTACAGAGAGTATGGCAGTGTGGTGAATTATAATTTATGTACATTACTTACATATATTTTATTAAAAATCAGATCAGTCAGACTGGAGCCAGTCTAACATAGGGGCTACATCACTTTCATTCATCTATCAGTGTCTCTTGGTACTTATTTTACTTTATATACTTAGAATAAGTACGGGTGTCCGTAATGTTGTTTTTGTTTTATCTCCACTATAAACGAATCAAAATATTTTACTAATGAGGGACTAGACCGATAACGGAAAAGAGGGGAGACAGGATGTATATTTGACTATTTATAGTAAGAACTTATACCTGTTCAACCCTAAAATAAACCAAAATATTTGTATCGATTCTCGTTTAACCCATTACCACACAGTGACTCCTTTTGACTCCCCACAAGATAATGGCTATGGAAAACATCGTGGAAAATGAAGAAATTGCTTGTGACAAGCAATTTCTTCATTTCCCACAATGTTTTCTACCGAAAAAGACCAAATGATTTTAAATTTCCTTAACTTGAAATTGTTGTCTGCAACATCTTTGAATTTGGACCAGTCCAAAATTTATCGTTTGGTAATGGGCTTGGATGTATAATAAATTGAAAATTGTAAACACTTTACACAGCTATTATAAGTATAACGCGTACATGGTCCCACTCCTAGCACTGCACTTTTTTATTATTTGGAAACAGTTTAGTTGTATTAATTCTATTTTGAGAAAACAATCATTGCTTTTTCTGTCTAATTTGTGGAGAAGATATCCATTTAAAGACAACGTAGACCTTGAGCCACCAATAACCCCTGCTCCCCCCCCCCCCCCCCCCCCCCAGAGGGAATTTTGAAGGGTATGATTTTCTGAAAGCTTATAACAAATGCTACAAGATGAGCGTTGTTTGCACTTTGGCCGTTGGGGCTTTTGGCTGTAACCCTTATCTAAAACCCTTAACCCTTTTAAATTTTTCATTTAAATATACAGACAATTATTTGGTCATATCTTGATTGAATTTTAATCTACATATGTCAAAATGGTATCAAATGAAAGCTTATGACTTGCTCTTCAATTTGTAGTTATTTTATGCAAATTAGCTCATTTGCATATTCATGAATATTAATGATTTTCCTTAAAATTGCTAATTTTTGATGACAATTTGGTTAATACTTTCCAAAGGAAGGCGTTTCTGTCCAGGGGGAATTTTGTAAACATGGTTTATCTTAAAGTATATCTTATTAGAAACATTTTGAGCCTTGTTTGCACTCTGGCGGTTGGGGCTTTTTGCCGTAACCCTTATCCAAACCCTTAACCCTACCGAATTGTTCATTTAAATTTTGAAAATGACTTTGGTCATATCTTGATTGAATATTGACACACAGGTGTCAGAATGGTATCAAATGAAAGCTTATGACTTGCTCTTTCATTTTCAGTTCTGTTATGCAAATTAGCTCATTTGCATATTCATGAATATTAATGATTTTTCCTAAAATTGCGATTTTCGACAAAAATGTGGTAAATACTTTCTAAAACAGAGCATTTATGTGCAGGGGAATTATGTAAACATAGTAAATCTTCAAGAAAATTATATAATAAACATTTTGAGCGATGTTTGCACTTAAACCATTTGGGCTTTTGGCCAAAACCCTTATCTAAACCCTTAACCCTATAAAATTGTTCATTCATTTCAAAATGTTTTTGGTCATATCTTGGTTGAATATTGACCTACAGATGTTAGAATGGTATCAAATGAAAGCTTATGACTTTCTAAGTAATGTGCTATAAATTTTATGCAAATTAGCTAATTTGCATATTTATGAATATTAATGACATTACTTAAAACTGTGACCTTTTTTCCGAATATTTGGTAAACACTTTCAAAAACATTGTGTTTCTTCTCAGGGGGAACCATGTAAACATGTTTTGAATTAAAGAACAGTTTATAAGAAACATTTTGAGCAATGTTTGCACTCTTGCGATGGGGGCTTTTGGCGGTGACCCTTATCTAAACCCTTAACCCCATCAAATTGTTCATTCAAAATTTCGAAACGTTTTTGGTCATATCTTGATAAAGTATTGACCTACTGATATCAGAATGGTATCAAATTAAAGCTCATGGCTGGCTCTTTCATGTGCTATTATTTTTCATGCATATTAGTTCAGTTGCATTGCCATATATATTAATGATTTTCCTTAAAATTGTGATTTTTCAGCGAAAATGTGTTAAATACTATCAAAAACAAGGTGTTTCTCTTCAAAGGTATTATTCAAACATAATTTATCTTAAAGAACATTACATGAATAACTCTTTAAGCAATGTTCACACTGTGGCATTTGGGTCTTTTACCCAAACCCCTTATCTAAACCCTCAACCCTATCAAATTGTTTATTCAAATTTTCAAAACGTTTTTGGTCATATCTTGATTAAATATTGATCTACAAACGTCCAAATGGTATCAAATGAAAGCTAGTGAATTGCTTGTATATTTGAAATTACTTCATGTCGATTTGCTCATTTACATATTCATAAATACTATTGATTCTTAAATGTTTGGGACAAAAACACATTTATTGTGGAAAATCCATAAAATGCATTCCATTTGACAGTGCTATATGTTATATAGTAATCCTTTTATGTTATGTACATAGTAACCCTGTTATGTTTAGTAATTGATCTATGTCGGTTTCCAACTTTCCATCATGATAAACTTGCCCAACTCCCAAAGTTTGAGTAATTCCAAGATTGCCACCAAGTGTGATGTGAATCATTTTTGGTCAAATTGTTCTAGAACAGTGCAATAAGTAAGTGTCTTCATATGGAATTTCACATGCTGGTCTAAACCTGGTAGCATAGTTGTAGCATTTAAATATCAGGAAAATATTGAACTGAAGATATCTATGGCCATCTAATGCCATCCTGGAAAACATATGCCATATTGAAAGAGATTGTATGTGTATCACAAGGGAACTATTTTCAATTTATTGTGAGGTGGTACTATGCTGAAAGCACATATAAGAAATATGTGTAGATAAGGAAGAATATGAATAGACATTCAGCATGGGCTGTCGGTAGTATGGATCACTTCACATCTGTTCTGATCTGATACAGACAAATAAATGCATCGTAATATATGCAATAATCTTTTGATCACAACCAGTAATTGTCTGTACTCTAGCTACATACATCGCGTACATCTCTTGATTTTATGCATCTGATACATAGACTTTACATATGGCACCCCAAGCTTAGTTTATCTGAATTGAAAATGCCTTGATAGAGCATAAAGGAATGGTAACACCAGTGTCCCTGATCTGTCAGCCACATATCAAATACACTTAAGGCCAACAAATTGACTTGTCTATGAGGAAAACATAAGGAATGGCTCTCCAGATGGAGAAAAACCATGCTGTTTTCTCCATGTGAATGGCAAAAGTAAGGCCTTGATAATTGCTTAAAAATGTTATTTTGCTATATGTATGCAATTTGTCTACATTCCAGGATCTCTGTTCAGCCATAAAAAGATCAAATGGAAACTAAATACATACATTGTAAATAAGATTTATAGGAACAAAATTTAATGGGCTGCACACTTTAGAATTACTCTTACTTCCAAACAAAACATCAAATAGATTTCAAACAAGGCTTAGATGTTGTTAAAAGAGTGAACATGGATATTGAATGGTTGAAAACTCACGAGAAAGAAACAATCGGACCTTTTGGTACGTATCTAAAATAAAAAAAACCTCGCAAAACAAAATTTTTTTTAGACAAATCATTAATATGCATGTTTATGCAAATGAGCTAATTTGCATAAAATATCTGCATATTAAAGAATAAGTCATTAGCTTTCATTTGATACCATTCTTACATCAGTAGGTCAATATTCAATCAAGATATGACCAAGCATGTTTTGAAAATTTGAGTGAACAATTTTATAGGGTTAAGGGTTTGGATAAGGATTATGACCAAAGGCCCCAAGCGCCGGAGTTCAAATATTTCTCAAAATGTTTCTAATAAAATGTTCTTTAAGATAAACAATGTTTACATGATTCCCCCAGAACAGAAATACAATGTTTTTGAAACTATTTACCAAATATTAGCAAAAAGGTCACAATTTTAAGTAAAATCATTAATATTCATGAATATGCAAATGAGCTAATTTGCATAAAATTTATAGCAAATTATTGAGCGAGTCAAAACCTTTCATTTGATACCATTATAACATCTATAAGTCAATATTCAACCAAGATATGACCAAAAACGTTTTTAAATGATTGAACAATTTATAGGGTTAAGGGTTTAGATAAGGGTTTTGGCCAAAAGCCCCAACAGCCAAAGTGCAAACATCGCTCAAAATGTCTCTTGTATAATTTTCTTTAAGATTTGCTATGTTTACATAATTCCCCTGCACTAAAACGCCTCGTTTTGGAAAGTATTTACCACAGTTTTGTCGAAAATCGCAATTTTAGGAAAAATCATTAATATTCATGAATATGCAAATGAGCTCATTTGCATAACAGAACTGAAAATGAAAGAGCAAGTCATAAGCTTTCATTTGATACCATTCTGACACCTGTGTGTAAATATTCAATCAAGATATGACCAAAGTCATTTTCAAAATTTAAATGAACAATTTGGTAGGGTTAAGGGTTTGGATAAGGGTTACGGCGAAAAGCCCCAACCGCCAGAGTGCAAACAAAGCTCAAAATGTTTCTAATAAAATATACTTTAAGATAAACCATGTTTACAAAATTCCCCTTGGACAGAAATGCCTTGTTTTAGAAGTTATTTATCAAATTTTCGCCCAAAAATTCAAATTTTAAGGGAAATCATTAATATTCATGCATATGCAAATGAGCTAATTTGCATAAAATAACTACAAAATGAAAAGCAAGTCATAAGCTTTCATTTGATACCACTTTGACATCCGTAGGTCAATATTTGATGAAAATATGACCAAATAAGTAATGTAATTTTTTTATGAAAAAAATGATAGGGTTAAGGGTTTTAGATAAGGGTTACAGCCAAAAGCCCCAACGGCCAGAGTGCAAACAACGCTCAAAATGTTTGTAAGATAATGTACTTTAAGAAAAAAACATGTCTACAAAATTCCCTCTGGGGGGGGAGCAAACATGTTTCTAGCTCAGGGTCTAACGGTTCTTGTGAAAAAGTCCCAAACACTTGATTAATTGGATGCAAGTATTTCTGCACAAATGGTATCAAGAGAATCTAATCTGTGTTAAATACGGAACAATCTATTCTCAAAATTTACGGAAAGAAGAAATTTTCTTCGAATTATTCCAGAAAGACTTTCCTCATAGAAAACTATTAAAAGAGAAAGTCTGGAGTCGATGATATTACTTTTAATAAATAGATTAATATACAAGAGGACCATGATGGTCCTATATCGCTCACCTGAACCAAGATGATATGAGCCACAGATTTGTTCAAATCAATTACTTGTGACTTTAAGACTGAAAACAAACTTATGGTTAACAACATTGCGTCCAAATTTTGTCTCGGTTTGTCGCTATTTGTGGTTGTTAGAGTAAAAACAGTCGAAAACGGCAAATTTGTCAATTTGAAGGGCTCAGCAAACTCAGCAAATTCTACTCTAATTAAGCTAATTCAAACTGGTGCAAGATCTTATGTTCAGCAACATTGTGTCCAAATTTCTTCTTGATTGGTCAACAATTATTGTAGATGCTAAAGTGTAAACAAAGTCCGAAACAATCGAAAACATCAATTTTGTCAAATTCAAGGGCATATAACTCATGACTTTCTAGTCTGACGAGACTGAAGTTCAAGCTCATCCAAGAAATTATGGTCACCAACATTGTGTCAAAGTTTCATCTTAATAGGTCAATAATTGTAGATTCTAAAGTGTAAACAAAGTCGTAAACATTCAAAAACGGGAATTTTGTCAAATTCAAGGGCGTTTAACTCATGACCTTTTGATCTGATCAATCTGAAAATCAAACTCATACATGATCTTATAGTCCCTAAGATTGTGATCAAGTTTTGTCTTGATTGGTCAATAATTGTAGATGCTAGAGTGTAAACAAAGTCAAAAACAGTCGAAAACGGCAATTTTGTCAAATTCAAGGGCATTTAACTCATGACTTATTGATCCGATCAATCTGAAAATCATACTCATACAAGATCTTATGGTTCCTAACATTGTCTCAAAGTTTTGTGTTGATTGGTCAGTATTTGTAGAAGTTAGAGTGTAAACAAAGTCGAAAACAGTCGAAAATGTCAATTTTGTCAATTTCAAGGGCACATAACTCAAGACCTTCTGGTCTGATCAGACTGAAAATCAAACTCATCCGAGATCTTATGGTCACCAACATTGTGTCAAAGTTTTGTTTTGATTGATAAATATTTGTAGATACTAGAGTGTTAACAATGTCAAAACTAGCTATTTTTCGCATTCAAGGGCAGATAACTCCGGACTTTCTGGTTCGATCTGACCCATAATCGAACTCATCCGAGATCTTATGGTCATACATGTTTTGACCAGGTTTGGTCAAGATTGGCTTATATTTGTAGATGCTAGAGTGTTAACACGAAATTGTGGACGGACGGACGGACAGACGGACAGACGGACAGACGGACAGACGGACGACGGACAAAAAGTGACCACAATAGCTCACCTTGAGCACTTCGTGCTCAGGTGAGCTAAAAATCTAGCATATTGTGCTTCATTTGACTGAAAATCCTGATATAATGCAGTAGAACTCACTGTGTAAACTAGTTATGTCCCTTTGAAGAGAATTTGTTGAGCGATTATTGATATCCACTTTCTGTTGTTTGGAAAAAGGGTTAAGAATTTCTTAAAGTTATGAAATGTCTGCCAGGATCAATTTTCCTAGCTTGCAAATTGGATTGCAGAAAAACATATCTCCTGAGGATAGCAAGTTTCCGAGGTTTAAATTTCAAAAATAGCTTACATATTGGACTAGACAAATAATGTCCCCGGGGAGTTGAACTGAATTTCATATCGATGGTTTTCAACAAAAACCTCGTAACTGCAGCTTGTTTAAAGCTGCAGTTACGAGTTTTTATGTTGAAAAGCGGCGATATTTTTTTTATCTCGAAGTAGAGTAAGTTTTTATTTCTCTTTTTGTATAATACATTTTAGAAAATACGGGGCCTTCAAATCTTGTATATTTCTTAGTTTCCTTTAGAGGATTTTTTATCCGGAAAAAAAGGAAACAGGACCAGATGTAATCGTTGAATCCTTTCACAAAAAGATGGAAATTAGACTGTTTAAGGTAGACTACTCCTAATGAGATTCGCCCGAAATCGGAATTACCAGTATTCGGGCGACGTCGAAAACATTCGGCGGTAGAACTTTCCACCGCCGAATGTTTACGACTTCGCCCGAATAGGATCGGATATATATGGACGCCTCCCGAAAAAAATTAGGGCCCGGGCTTATAAAACTTCTTGAGCACGATTTTGTACTCAAGCCTCGTTTTCGAACTCGACATTAAGTCCGACTCAAGAAATCCGGGCTATTAAACTTCTGAGCATGAAAACGTACTCAAGCAAAGTTTATAAACCTCGGCCCCGATGTTTTATTAATTTCAAAATGGCCACATTACGGGTATTCAACCTTAAACTCGAAGGATGCTGTAGATGATGAAATAGTGCTAATAAAGATGTGATGAATCTATGTATAATACTATGGAAGCCCTGGAGGGTCATTTTGCATTTTGAATTTTGACTCTCTACTTTTGACTTTCGACTTTTTGAAAATGGAAGCCCTGAAGGGTCATTTTTGCATTTTGAGTTTTGACTTTCTACTTTTGACTTTCGACTTTTTGAAAATGGAAGCCCTGAAGGGTCATTTTTGCATTTTGAATTTTGACTCTCTACTTTTGACTTTCGACTTTTTGAAAATGGAAGCACTGAAGGGTCATTTTTGCATTTTTAGTTTTGACTCTCTACTTTTTATGGAAGCCCTGGAGGGTCATTTTGCATTTTGAATTTTGACTCTCTACTTTTGACTTTCGACTTTTTGAAAATGGAAGCACTGGGTCATTTTTGCATTTTGAGTTTTGACTTTCTACTTTTGACTTTCGACTTTTTGAAAATGGAAGCCCTGAAGGGTCATTCTTGCATTTTGAGTTTTGACTTTCTACTTTTGACTTTCGACTTTTTGAAAATGGAAGCCCTGAAGGGTCATTTTTGCATTTTGAGTTTTGACTCTCTACTTTTGACTTTCGACTTTTTGAAAATGGAAGCACTGAAGGGTCATTTTGCATTTTGAGTTTTGACTCTCTACAAGGCGTGTATGCAAAGTCGAAAGTCAAAAGTAGAAAGTCAAAAGTAGAGAGTCAAAACTCAAAATGCAAAATGACCCTTCAGGGCTTCCATTTTCAAAAAGTCGAAAGTCAAAAGTAGAGAGTCAAAACTCAAAATGCAAAAATGACCCTTCAGTGCTTCCATTTTCAAAAAGTCGAAAGTCAAAAGTAGAGAGTCAAAACTCAAAATGCAAAAATGACCCTTCAGGGCTTCCATTTTCAAAAAGTCGAAAGTCAAAAGTAGAAAGTCAAAACTCAAAATGCAAAAATATGGAAGCACTGAAGGGCAATTTTGACTTGCGACTAATGATTTAGGACTTCGGACTTGTGACTTGTGACTTTTGAGTTATGACTTGTACAATTTGGCTAGGTGCAACACTGTTGTAAGTATGTACGAATTCCACATGCCAATACAACATTGTTGCAGTTTCTTCTGGATGTCGCTCAATGACAGAAAAGTCGTGCATTTTCATGTGTCAACATTCTCATGCTCGCCCATTCTATTGGCACCTTCGAACGTTTATAATACGTTTGGAACCGTATCAGTAATAGTTTAGCAATTCACCTAAAATATCCAATTTCTGTTATTTTTAATAGCAGAATTACCTTTATCAATGCTAAAAAGTACAGTTTGAAACTAGTACACAACTAGCATTTTTTGATATTTACGAGAAACTAAACCGAGATAAGAGCACATTGTTGGTTTATTTTTAGCCACTGTTGTTCTATTTTTAGAGTTACGATATTTTTTTTTCTTACGTTCAAAATTTTCTTACGATCGTTTTGTAAAACGCACTTAAGAATTTGCGTAAGATTTTTTTAGACGTAAAGTTACGCAAAAACTTACGCAAATGTTAGTAAAACGGTCCCCTTATCAGAATGGGAGAAATCACGAAAAAATCTTAAAAGATCAACCATAAGGACAATTTTGACCAAATTTGGTAGATATGTTCCTTGGGTGGCCAAATACTTAAATTGTAATCACGAAATAATAAATGTGGCAGGGCAGGGCTTACCACAATTAGACAAACCATGAAATAAATCAATAGGCCAATTCAGACCAAACTTGGCAGAAATGTTCCATGGTTGGTTCTTTTCAAGATTTGGCAGTGCTAGGCTTACAAGAAATCAATAGATAATTCTTTTACTTTAGCCAGTGGAGCGGTTCAGGCCCTCTTGGGCCTCTTTTTTAATGCAAACTCTCCTTTACAAAATGGGTTTTAAGTGTGAAATTTACAAAGAATGGTCCTGGTCATCCGACCTTGTAAAGGTCATTGGAGCTTAGCCGCTTGATGCTTTGCCACAGAGAAAATGTACACTTAATGCAAAACAGTGGAGTATATTGACACTGTGGCAATATATGTATAATAAGAATTTCTTTGGTTCTAATTTGTGCGCATAGGTCTGGTGGTAGAACTCGGGCGTTGGAACCAAAGGGTCCTAGGACCTTCAAATCCAACCGATGCCATTGGAGTTTTTCTAAGCGAAAATGCATGCCAACTTTGCTTCTCTTCCAAAATGTACATAAAAGCCGCGGTCATAGCGCAGTTGGTATAGCAATTGACTCTCACTCATAAGGTCCCCGGTAAACTATTGTGGGTGAGCAGCTGTAGGCTCTGTAAGGATTGTATGGGAGTACTGGTAAGAGAAACGACAGGAATCCATAATTATGTGCTCTTGCCGCCGTGATAGGACCACAGCAGTTGAAATGCATCAATCAATCAATCAATCAATCAATCAATTAATCAATCAATCAATCAATCAATCAATCAATCAATCAATTAGGTGTTTTATACAGTCAGGGTTGGTGTTATTTGTCAGAAATGTCATGAGAGCATTAGAATTCTGACACAGTTCAAATGCACGACTTTTCGGTCATTTAGCGACATCCATGTCAGAGCTATTGTAAAACCGTTGTATTGACATGTGGAATTCGTACATACTTACGGCAGTGTTGCACATGGCATAAATGCACAAGTCATAACTCATAACTCACAAGTTACAAGTCCGAAGTCCTAAATCATTAGTCGCAAGTCAAAATTGCCCTTCAGTGCTTCCATACAAAAATGACCCAGTGCTTCCATTTTCAAAAAGTCGAAAGTCAAAAGTAGAGAGTCAAAATTCAAAATGCAAAATGACCCTCCAGGGCTTCCATAACTTTTGACTTTCGACTTTTTGAAAATGGAAGCACTGAAGGGTCATTTTTGCATTTTGAGTTTTGACTCTCTACTTTTGACTTTCGACTTTTTGAAAATGGAAGCACTGAAAGGTCATTTTGCATTTTGAGTTTTGACTCTCAACAAAGCGTGTAGGCAAAGTCGAAAGTCAAAAGTAGAGAGTCAAAACTCAAAATGCAAAATGACCCTTCAGTGCTTCCATTTTCAAAAAGTCGAAAGTCAAAAGTAGAGAGTCAAAACTCAAAATGCAAAAAATGACCCTTCAGGGCTTTCATTTTCAAAAAATCGAAAGTCAAAAGTAAAGAGTCAAAACTCAAAATGCAAAAATGACCCAGTGCTTCCATTCTCAAAAAGTCGAAAGTCAAAAGTAGAGAGTCAAAATTCAAAATGCAAAATGACCCTCCAGGGCTTCCATATAATACAAATCAGAAAATATTGAGGCAAAATGAGAGGATGTTGGTTTTCGATATTTTCTTCTTTTCTGTCCATGCTTTCTCAGTGTAACTCTATAATAAATGTCAAAATCAGATATTGTTCGGAAAAGGTTAATAAAAGAAAGAATATAAGCCAAACTGGAATCGTTTAAATAGGAACAACTCCGCCTTTAGAATTCTGGGAATATGAGAGAGAATTGCGTGACTTCTTTTAAAAAGCAATTATTGGTTCTATTATGTTCCCTAAATATCTAATAAACACTATAATTGTGGCAGTTGGCGAAAACAAAACGACACGCGAGTCTTTAATTTGTTATCTTAGAAGGATAGGTTAGGTTGTTCTTTAACCCATTCCCACATAATTTCGCTTTTTGATGCCTTCAAAAGATAAAGGGGTGAAAATATTGTGAGAAATGAAGAAACTGCTTGTGACATGAAATTTCTTCATTTCCCACCAACGTTTCCTCTCATAAAAGACAAAAACATGCCAAATTAATTTACTTGAAATATGTCGTCTGCAACATCTTTGAATTTGAGCAAGTCTAAAAATTTTGCCATTTTGGAAAGTTTTAGAAAGCCATTGGTTCTATTTTGTTCCCTAAATATCTAATAAAAAGTATAAATGTGGCAGTTGGCGAAAACAAAACGACACGCGAATGTTTTATAATGTATTTTGGAAGGATAGGGTGGTCTTTAAGGTAGAATATCCGTAATTTGGCCATTTTGATATTCATAAAACATCGCATTTTTTTTTTTTTTCGAGCAGCGTCGTTACGTATCTATTAGAGCGCGGTCGTAAACATTCGGCGGTGGAAAGTTCCACCGCCGAATGTTTTCGACGTCGCCCGAATAATTCCGACGTCGTGCGAATCTCATCAGTGATGACGTTCTATTTCCCCAAAAAACGTTAACCAACTCTTTCCCAAACAACCAAATTCTGGATAGCTTTAAATTTTAAAGGAGTTGTCGATTACAAAATGGTCGATATTACATAATTACGAAATTATTGTAAATAGAAACACATCATATTGGTACAAAAGGTGGAAATGCTGGTAATTATCACATAAGTCTTTTGCTTCAAAGTTAAACCAAGCATTTACTTTGGGAAAGGGCAAGAGCCATGAACCATTTTGTTATCGTTGTTGTTGTTTGTTGTTGATGTTTTATTTTTGCAAATTTCGAACGCTTTGAAAGACAGTAAAGTATTGATATTATGCTACATTTTCTGGTCATTGCTTATTAAAGAGCTGAAAAAAAGAGAGAATAAAAAGTCTTTGTCGTCAGAATTTTAATCGAGTTGGTCTGGTTTTCTAAGCATTCACAGAATGTACACATGTCTCAGATTTGTGAAATTAATCGAAATCCGACGGAGCCAAAGGTAACGTTATCAAATATTCATGAACCTTCTGAGACAAAATTAATGGCAATTCTAATTAATGATTAAGTTGGTATTCCTGTAATGTTGCCATTTCGAGCTTCTAATGATGTCGGAATGCTTCGGGTGATGTCGTTAATATTCGGCGGCGGAAAATACCGGCGAATGTTTACGACGTCATCCGAAATATTCCACGAGGTACAATATCAAAAGCTACTTTAAAGCGTCAAAAATGACTTTCGTTGCTATCATTTGAATGTAGAGCCATTTTATTCACTAGAATGACTGGACTACACCAAATCTTAACGACGTCGACCTAAATTAATTTCGACGTCGCGTGTTTCTCAAAATGACGTAGCATGCTTCTCAAAATGGCAAAATTACAGGACCCTAACCTTTTTCCTAAACAATGATGGGTTTGACAATCCTAATAGAAAAAAACATTGAGACACAAGAAGAAAATGCTGATGAAACAGTATCTTCACATACATAGATTTCGTCGTCTGCCTCAGATATCAAATTGGAACAGTAGGCTATATTTTTGTCGTTTGGTAAAGGGTTAAGGAAAATATGTCTCACCTTTTCACCCGATATGGATATACTAATTCCTCCGTCTGTATGTGCCAGTAATATCTGTCCGTCTGTTAATGTCGCTGTTCCATTACAAATAGATGTGTTCGTTATATTGACACAAATAACTTCCAGATATGCACAAAAGAATGTCACAATGCTTGTGTAACGTAAAAGCATATTTCTGTCAATTTTCATAATAGGAAGTCCACGACGATTTGTTGATATGTATCAGTTTAGAATTTAAATAACTTCATATTGGGCACGTTTCAACCCTTTCTGAAATACTAATTATTGTCAAAATTGAAAATAGTCTGTCTCTGTTACACAGAAATGGCCAACATTTTCAGTTACTCGTCTTAATTCACAATGCAAAAAAATCATGTTAAGGAATAATAAGATTAGTTGAATTAGTTGCCATTTTAACACAGATTACCATGACCGTTATAGCGAATTAACCCATTACTAGACCGCGAAATTTTAGACTGGTCCAAATTCAAAGATATTACACACGACACTTTCAAATGAGTAAGATTTATTTGATTGACAAGTTGGCATATAAAAATGTCAAGGACAAGGTGAGCATCATTGCAAACACGACTGCGTAAGTGAAACTAAAGGACCTTTGAAAACAAGATTTATGGATCATAGAAAACCAAGCTCTACAACTATTGAAGTTTCACAACACTTTTAAAAACATGGATAATCCTGGACGTTCGGTATCACTGGACTCAGTTACTTTTCTGTACCTAGGCCCTTCATGGTTTGGTAGAGGGGTGAGAGAAGCCCTGCGCATTCGGGCACGCAGACTTACAATAAACAGGACCGGGGGTAATCCGAGTCTTCTCTGATGTAAATTCGCCGTTTGATATTTTGATTTTTCGCTATTTACGAAAATAGCGAAAAATCAAAATATCAAAGAGCGCATTTACATCAGAGAAGACTCGAATAAGGCCGGTTCAACTTGTCGCAGATATGGGACAGCTAGTTAACATCACTCACTCAGGGTGGTGTTAATCCCCAGTAATCCAGTCATTGTGCTGATGAAGTCCATAGTACTAGGACGAAAGCTCCAGGTTAGCTTTCCATTTATTTGTGTTTTTTGTGATATAAAAGAAGTTTAAAGCTAACATTTGATAATATTTTACATTGTTTGCTTTCTTGGTGAAAACATTGTAGGATATGAAGAAATTGTCATCTGGTATAAATGGGTTTAAGCGATTTCATGGGCGGATCTAGAAGGGGGGTCGGGGGGGGGGGGGTCCGGACCCCCCTGGCATTGGCCGAAAATTAAATTTTGACTCTATAAATTTATTGAAACGTTACATATTTATTACATTTTTAGCCATAATTTGAGCTTGGACCCCCCTGAAAAAAATCTTGAGCTTGGACCCCCCCCCCCCCCGGAAAAAAAATCCTGGATCCGCCCTTGCATATTATCCATTTTGCAACTTGAATACAATTTCCTGTGAGAAAAAAACACGCTGATTGGAAATGCACTTAAAACAATGCCATTTTTAAAACGTGAATATAAGAAGTGGTTGAGGTAAAAATAATTCGGAAAGCATGTTAAATAATAATTAACGTTTAATCTATGAAATATTTATTTATTTCCTCATTTGTCACACACCTGTGGTCACATTTCTTAGATTTCACTAACTGCGAATTAAAGCACCTATGATGACTGAATCTCTTTTAAAATTAAATACAAGTTCATTAAAGTGATTTGCAGATTATGGTATCGCCATATATCGCTGTTTTTCATCGAAAACCTAGTAACTGCAGCTTGTTTTAAGCTGCAGTTACGAGGTTTTCGAAGAAAAGCAGTAATACGCATTGTATGTTTAAGTTTTTGTTTGAAAAAAAAAAATAAGTAGGCCTACTTTGCAAAATATTCATATGCTTTTTTCTAAAACCTATAGTCAAGTTCTTTAAATTTTCACTCACTACAAACTAAAGCACTACAAAGAAAGAATCCCGTTAAAGTCAATACAAGAAAAGAGTCTGTAGACTATCGCATATCGCCATAATTAAATGTTTAAGACAGCCATCTAATTTGTGTTGTTTGAGAGAAATTAATTCATCTAGCAAATATTTATATACTTATTTTACTTAAACCTGTAGACAAATTCCTCCAATTTTCACTCACTACGAATTAAAGCACCAACGAAGAAAGAATCACCATAAAATTCAATACAGGAAAGTAGTCTGCAGATTATCGGATATCGCCATATATGTTTAAGACAGTCAGCAAATCAAAACAAATATCTGATTCTGATGCTAGCCTTATTTACAGTATACGGAATAAATAATGCAGGGCTATCGGCTCTTTAACCCATGTTATTTGATTATGTATCGAATTAATAGGCCTACTTTCCCAAAAGGAGACTAGGATTAAACGTCCCAAATAGAAAAGGGTGGGAAAACACTGTCACTAAAAGGTTATGAAAACGATGTTAGAGAACAGCATCGATCTAGATCAGACTGCGTGTATACGCAGGCTGATCTAGATCCATGTTGGTCTCAAATGCAAAAAGGGCTCCTTTTCCAAGTTCAAGCTCATAATGTTTAAGACAGTCAGCAAATCAAAACAAATATCTGATGCTAGCCTTATTTACAGTATACAGAATAAATAATGCAGGGCTATCGGCTCTTTAACCCATGTCATTTGATTATGTATCAGATTAACACTTTCCTAAGAAGACCAGATTTCAACGATTCCAATAGAAATACTGGGGAAATATTAAAGCAAATATATTCGAAACAGTCAGCATATCAAAACGAATATCTGATGTCAGGCTTATTTACAGTAAACAGAATAAATAATACAGGGCTATCGGCTTATTAACCTGTGTTATTTGATTATGTATCAAATAAACACTTGCTAGCTTTTGGCCTATGTATGGTCCAAGTTTGGCCAGAAATAACCGAGAATGCAAACGCTAGAAAAATAGATTGATTGAAAAGGGGTAAATGCATTTTAGAATGATCAGTCTGATGTTGCACTACACCAAGTTAATACTATCGTGTGGAAATGGGTTTAAAGACTTTTTGTTGTTCAAAACCTTCGTACATGTAGTTTGAAAACTCCATATCTTCATTAATTCATGGAGATCTGAACCAATGTTGGGCTTCTATACAAGTTCTTTGCTCAATTAGAACAAAGAAAGATGCAAATATCCTGTCCAGCAGCTTCGTAAATTGAATATCTAAAACAGTTATCTAATTTCCTGAGTTTGTCACGGATATCATGTCAAACATAAACCCGTAAATCATCCAGTTTATCCAAATCAGCAGTTTTAGCGGAAATCAGCTTTCCCGCTATTTATCATGTTTCGGGTCATTGCTAAATAAGAGTTATTAGAAGTCGAATGCATTTTTTAAGAATGGTGCAGATTTTCACTAATAATTTCGTTATAAATTAAATAAGTATTATCTAAAACAGTCTAAAACAGTTATCCAATTTCCTGTGTTTGTCACGGATACCATGTCAAACATAAACCCGTGAATCATCCAGTTTATCCAAATCAGCAGTGTTAGCGGAAATCAACTTTCCTGATATTTATTATGTTTAGAGACACGGGTAAATGAGAATTGTTAAAAGTCGAATGTTTTATGCAGAATGGTGCAGATTTTCACTAATAATTTCGTTATAAATTAACCCTTTCCCAAACGGCCAAATTTCAGGGCGATCCACTTCAAAAACTGCCACAAATGACAATATGGAAGTTATTAAAGATTAAATTTGTGTAAAATATGGTATGGAAAATATTGAGACAAAAGGAGAAACTGCTGGTTTTCAGCAGTTTCTTCTTTTGTTTTAATGTTTTCCCAAGCCTTTTTTTAATAGGGACGTCAAAACCAGGTCTTGTTTGGGAAAGGGTTAGATAAGTTTTGTCTAAAACAGTCTAAATCAGTTATCCAATTTCCTGTGTTTGTCACGGATACCATGTCAAACATGAATCCGTAAATCATCCAGTTTATCCAAATCAGCAGTGTTAGCGGAAATCAGCTTTCCCTGTTCCCGCTATTTGCCTATCATGTTTCGAGTCACTGCTAAATGAGAATTGTTGAAAGTTCAAGATATGTCTACCCTTGGTCCATCAGGAACCGATATTTCTGGTATTAATCCCTTATCGAACCCCCAAGGTTTTGATGTTGATAATAGTGGAAATTTCGGAAAACATTTTAAACACCAACATAATTATTCTTCTTTTCTGCAATACGTCGTCGCTTTTCAACGAAAACCTCGTAACTACAAAGTTTCGAGGTTTCGTTCTAATTATGTATTATCAGAATTCGTTCTCTATATTCATTTGCATATATTTTGTGGTCAGAAGCAGCTCTCAATAGTTTGCCAGTCTAAATGTTGTCATCTGGGAAAGGAAGGAATAAATAAACCAAATTTTCGTTGAACGCAAGATAACTCGTACCAAATCCAACTCGTACCATTTTAGTCAACTCGTTCCAAATTTTAGTCAACTCGTACCAAATTTTGGTCAACTCGTACCAAAAAGGGGAAAATGCAGGAGCCAACTCATACCTTTTTATAAACAACATTTTTCCCCAAATGTTCTCTATTACGAGACATGACCATTTTGCTGCTTTTCAACAAAAACCTCGTAACTGCAGCTTGTTTTAAGCTGCAGTAACGAGGTTTTTGTTCAAAAGCCATGATTTGTAAATTTGAGAATTGTGATTAATATGTCTAGTAACAAACTATCTAGACTTTATTTCATCGTCGACAAGCAATTAAGGGATTAGTGTTGAAAATTTCAGGGAAATCTAAAAAAAAAAAAAGATATTTTCCGAGATCGCTGACAGTTATTGTAATTAGTCTGTCGATGCAAAAATTCATGTTTCAAATTGATATTGTGGGTTTCATTGTTTCTCAAACAAAACTTGGTGTCCTTAGGAGAAAACAATTGCGAACATGTTTAGTGGAAAATGGAAAATAAAAGCAAGTGCTCATAAGCGGCCTTTCAAGTAAGACCTGTGTAATGCGCTTCTTGTGTAATCGATATATTTCGACTTATTCCGTGACGTGCTCAGTCCGAGCATTTTTAAAATACCGTTAGATGCAATATCGCCTGTTTTCGTAGCAACAGAAATAACTGAGCGTGCTCAGATTTCCAGCGAATATTCTAAACAATTTTTGTGACTTTTTTTCTAAATTGTATGAAGAGTATGTAAAAAACAAACAAAAGCAAAAAAATCAAAATTTGACAGCAATGAAATTACTTCCCTTTAAATAGTCTATTCGTACCATACATATGTCGTTCCATAACTGGTCACATAGCCCATTACACAATTTGCATAAACAATATACGTTTAGGTTTATGAAGAAAGATTAAAGTCTAATGATGCTCTTCCGCTGCCGCTTCAGTTTGTTCTACGGAGTACATTGAATCGACAGCTTGTTACTCTTGCACATAGTTAAAACAATGTGTCTCTACTGGCATAAGAATAAGTAACTGTCAGGAAAACTTGATCAAATTCGTATCCCGTCGAAAAATGCTTATTCATGTAAATTGCTTAAAGCTATTTCGAACAATATATTCGACCGACTTGCAAGTTAATACGCATGTATTGTAGTCTTCGTAAACGTGGTGTTCTAGAGCACTATAAATCCTCTACCGACGAACTACATCTATTATTGATACCGCTGCCCTTTAATACACATCAAATGTCACATTGGAACAGCAGTAAACAAATTTACATAATGAAACAAGACATTTATCATGGCTTTTATTGCATTTATTCAATTTGTATTAAACAAACCCTTAGATATTTCTTCATTTCTCAAAATGTTTTCTACCCCTATATGCAATTTCTTTTAATTACACAAACTTGAAATTGTCGTCTGCATCATCTTTGAATTTGGAACAGTCAAAAACTTTGTCGTCTGGTAATGGGTTAAGATCCTCGCGTGATAGATGATGCGTCCAGCAGATTTAAAACAAGAAAATCTCAGCAAATGTGACATTAATGACGCATCGTCTTGGATAGGAAGTCATTTTGTATGTAATCCCAATTATGAACGTAGAGTCACGCGAAATGGAATATATTATACAGTGTTATGAAACACAAGTGTGAAATCTGGTTATAAGTCCCTAAAAGGGAATACTTTTTTCTCTATAAGTTTCCTTTTTTTCTAATTTTTTCCCCTTTTTTTATGATCCCCAAAACCAGCTGATATTCGGAGAAGTATTTGGTTACAATCCTTGTACGTTTAATTGGTTGAAAACATAGGTCATTAGTGGCAGATAGACACAAAATAACGCCATTTATCACTTAGGCACGAAACTCTGTGTGTGGAAAATTTCTGACTTCGGTGCTTTTGCAGTCCCTAAAAGTGAACAATGAAAGCATATAAAGCAGTCATACATACTTAGCACAAAATATCGCCATTTCAATACGCTTCCATACAAATTGTTTTTGTAGTAAGTCTTACAAAAACAATGCTTTGTCTGAGCTCTCTTTTTGGGTAAAAGAATTAAAACAAAGGTTAGAGAAAAACGCATCTTTTGTAAAATTTATGTTTATCTTTCCCTCAAATAACAAACGACTTTTCTGTGTATTTTGGACCATCATTTGTGTATCAACTGACAAAGATTTTACCAGTGTCCACTTGAAATCATCTATAGGCACTTGGATTCAGGAATCTTCATAACTTACTTATATAATATAAATAATAAAAAAGTTCGAACAGTGGCCATTTTATTTGGGAACGGAAATGAACTTTGTACCCCTAGTTTCCTTTGTAGGATATGTTTCACTCTTAAGAAAGTGGAACCAGGGGTTCAAAGTTCATTTCCGTTCCCAAATAAAATGGCAAAAGTCCGACCTTTTCTTTATCTATATTATGAAAGACTGTATTTTTTGTAAGTTGTTAGAATTTCTGAATTCAAGTGTCTATGCTTGAAATGAGACCGGTTTGGTATTTTCGTCTGAAAATGTGTAGTTTTTGTACTGTAGAGCACTGTTCCATTTTCCCGGTTAGTTGAATTTCATCTCAAAATTGGCTGGGAAGAGAGGTCGTTAGTTCACCTATATCATCAATGCCTCTTTAATGATCCCAAGAAACTCATTTACCAGCGAAACAAGAAGATTTGCCTTTCCCAAACAAGGGCAAAATGTACCAGTTTACTTTGCTCCTTTGAAAATGAAACTTCAAAGTAGTGTCCCATTTTCCCGGTTAGTTGAATTTCATCTCAAAAGTGGCTGGGAAGAGAGGTCATTAGTGTCACCTATATTATTGATGCCTCTTTAATGATCCCAAGAAACTCATTCGTCTATAGGGCACGGACCAACGTGTTGAAACCACAACTCTTATCATCTATGCTCTTTAAAGTGACATTTCACTTTTTTTCAAAAATTTGACTTATTTTCACCTGAAAGAGCACATTTTCTTAGGAAAATTCAGAAAATTTCAAGCCAAAATATTGCAGTTTTCTGTCATAAAGCGACTTCCCCAACCGATTCCCAAAACACGGAATTCTTCCTTTAGTTAGTAAATTTTAGAAAAAATGTGACCCGTCATGCTAAAAGGGACCTTATCAGAAGTCCAATAATCCACATTTTGGCAATCCTGTCAGACTCGGCACAGGTCAACCAGATATTGTATGCGAAAAAAGAACATAATTATAATTTATATGGAAAACATTCCAAATATAGAAAATTACATACAAGTGAAAAGTGTCGGCCCTAGTCTGACTGCGCAGACTGACTATGGTCGATATTTTTCACACTTCCTTTAAGGTCCCTTTTATCGCGGTGGGTCACAAATGTTTAAACAGTCAAAGAATAGGTCGTTAGTGAGTGGAGGAATGTGCCAAAGAACGGTTTAAGTTTGTCTTTATTACTCTGATGATCGAGAAATGGATAAAAACTGTGACTTCGCTTTATGACAGAAAAGTCGCACATTTTATCTTTGTCAGAAACCTCGTGCTCTAGATTGGGGGCGGAGTCAAGCCATTGTATGACGTCACTTCGTGGCAATTTTACGGAAATTGCCGATCTTTATTTCCTCGAAAATCATCCAAGTAACGACATAAAGAAAAACAAACAAAACTTTTTAAACAACCGCGTTTGGCGGATCTTTTATAAAAACGCATTAATTTAATGATTTTCCTCTAATATACGGTGAAATCAACTGCCTAGCTTGGTAGCCTTTAAGGTAGAATACCCGTAATGTGGCCATTTTGAGATTCATAAAACATCGGCTTTTTCCAGCGGCGTCGTCACGTATCCGAACCTATTCTGGCACAATCGTTCCACCGCCGAATGTTTTAAGCCGCGCCTGAATAATTCCGGCGTCGCGCGAATCTCGTTAGGGGTAGACTACCAAAATATCATTTTGCAAACAACTTTCAAAAGAACTGATGGGAAGAGGGAAATGTTGATTCCCGGTATATTTTCCTTTTGATCAAAGTTTTTCGTCACTATTCCCTAATGAATGACTTCAGTTTTTTTACACGTCATTCACTACACCCCCGGTCTAACTGAACATGATTTAATGTCAGCAATATTAAAATTGAATTTGTGCTCGATTTCATGAGACAGAATTTTATAGAGAAGGCATAATATCAAAGTGAATTATATACATCATCGTTATAAATTCCAATATATCAATGCAAGTTTGCATGATTGAAATGATGATATATTTGTCTAGCAACAATCCAATAGATAGTTCAATGTCAGTTAACCCTTTCCCAAACGACGAATTTTTGGGTGTTCCAATTCAAAAGCTGCTGAAAATAGCAAAATGGGTATTGATAATGATGAAATTTATGTATGATATAGCATAGAAAACATTGAGACAAAAGGAGAAACTGCTGGTTATCAGCAGTTTCTTCTTTTGTTTCAATGTTTTCCCAAGCCTATTCAATTAGGGACGTCAAAACCAGGTCTTGTTTGGGAAAGGGTTAAAGTGATGAGATTTTGGATTGTAGATGGGGGTTTTTTACATTGCAAAGGCGTCACATTCGCCAATTACGTACAATAGGAAAGTGCGAAATGTAACAAATGAGATGACTTTGTTGTGCGTTATATGCACAAAGAATCCTGATCAGATCGCAGGGGCTAATTTGTCATGGGGAGGGGAGGTACTCAATCATAGATTAAAACTTATAGTAATTGCGTTGAATTTCGGGAGTTAAAGGGACATTTCATTCCAATTTCAATTTTTTAAAGTATGTCTTGATGCCAAGATTGGTTATTCTAATGAGTATAAATACTATTAGTTTTTTGAAGTTGTTGCCAATAAGCGAGAAACACGCATTTAAAGTTGAGACATAATCGATAAATTGCATATAAATCTGAACTGTTGTCCACAACAATTTGTTCAATTTTAACACAAAAATATAAATTTCTCGTAAACGGCGCAATATTTTGGCTTGAAATTTTCAGAATTTTCATAAGGAAATATGCTCTTTCAGATAAAAATAAAAGTAAAATTTATGACAAACAATTCTGAAATGTCACTTTAAAGTAGTGATGGAAATATGAGGTTATATGAAAATCATAATATTATATATCTAAACAGAATTTATTTCTTCAGATTCATAATACATGTTGAATTTATTAAACAGTTGAAAGTCATATTGGGGTAGGTGTGCTATTCGACACTCCTTGTCCATTACCCCTTTTTCCTACGAACTGAACTATAGATAAATGCTCAAGCACTACATATATAATTATGGGGGTTTGGGAGAAAAGCGACGATTTTACGTAAGGAGGATTCCGAAATCGTCTTTTTTCTTCCCAAAACCTCGTATCTACAGGCTGTTTCAAGGTTTTGGAATAAAAGCGACAAAAAAATCAGAAAGTAGGAGAGGCGTGTTAGGCCGGACATTGATTGAATTTTCCCCAAACAAGCAATCAAGTAAATATCGGTCAGTTTACACGATGTGAATCAATGTTATTCAACTAGAGGTCCTTATCACAGATCTAATATCAGATTCTGCTGGACAAATGGCGAGGCATGTGAAAACTGAATTTTTCTTCTATCTTTTGTCAATCGTTTTGCCATTTATCCTTTCAAATTTCCCGAAAGATAGGCTACGACTAAATGATCTGTCAATCGTTTTCTTTGTCATACGACCAGATTATTTAGCTCAACTTTTGTCTACTAAATGTCGAGCACATAGTTTTTTGACTCGGAGGCTACTTATTCCGTTATAGAAATGGTTATAGAAGAAGTAATCTCTCAGTCAAAAGATTCTGTGTTCGATTTTATGGAACAGAATTTCGCTGCTTTTCAACGAAAACCTCGTAACTGCAGCTTTATAAAGCTGTAGTTACGAAGTTTTGCAATAACGCGGACGATTAAGCGAACATTTTCGCAGAATCTCGCCACTCCCACGTATATTTAGGCCATCGTCGCTTTTCAACAAAAACCTTGTAACTGCAGCTTGTTTCAAGCTGCAGTTACGAGGTTTTTGTTGAAAAGTAGCGTCATGTTGTCTAAGAAAGGTTGAATCGCCGTAAGTATGACATGCAATGGTCACGTGACAATTCTCTCGCCAGACTTGACCTACATTATTAAAAGAAGATAAGTTTAATTCCTTATCTTGTCAATCAAAGTGTCATTTACAGGCGCAGATTTGCCGAGAAATGACTGCGAGTATACTTACTTGGAATTATTGTACGCCTACAAAGAGATGTTATCTAGATAAAGAAGAACACTTGAATATTAAAATACATTTCCGGACATGATCTTATTTTGAAAAAAGGGCAAAAGGGAAGAAACTTCAAAGCGTTTAGTTCTTCGAGAACTAACAAATACGGATACTTGTGGAACAATAAAAGGTCTAAGATTTAAAGTATTAAAATTTGACAGAAAACCTGTTAAAGGGACCCGTACTATAGATATTTCAGCCATCAAAAATAATGTAAGCAGTGTTTGCATCGTTGCGTCGTGCATCACATTATATGAGGCCCAAAAGGGGAAGTTTATCGTATGCCACGCTTTTTTATTTTTACCGAAGACCAGTTTCCCACATGTATGTGCGTTTCTAAACATGGTAAATTCGGGTAGGTAAAAAGGATACAGACTTGAATAAGAATGACCAAATGAGCCTCTATGTGAATACTAGCGAGTCGCTAGACATATAAAACGATCTAGCCACTCAGGTTGACAAATTCAAACAAAATTTCTTAAATTAATTTTCTATCTTTAACAAACCAGCATGGGTCCCTTTAACAGTACCAATATTCACCGTGATTGTCGTTTCGCAGTGATAAATGAAGATCTTCAGAGAGACAAAATAATGATATAGGGTAACACTAATCACCTCTCTTTTCTGGCATTTTTACACAAAGCAAAACCAAATAACCCTTGCCAGGAAGTTTTATTTTTTAAGCCTGCATGTTGTATATTCAAAAGATCTTTATTTCTTTTTAAGAAATACACGAAGGTTAAAAAATCTATGAAGATTGACAAAGCCGATATTCACCTTTAGTGTAGTTTGCTGTGTTTAATGAAGATCTTTGGTTTCATTATGGAGACAAAATAATGATATAGGGCGACACTAACGACTCCTCTTTTCTGGCATTTTTACACAGAGCAAAAACCAACTGGCGCTTGTCTGGAAGTTTGATTTAGGAAGCTTATAGGATGTTGTATAGATCCAAAGATCTATACTTTCTTTTAAAGGTAACACGAATGTTGACAAAATATATTAAGATTAACAGTGTCAATATTCACCGTGAGTGTCGTTTCGCAGTGATAAATGAAGATCTTCAGAGAGACAAAATAATGATATAGGGTGACGCTAATCACCTCTCTTTTCTAACAATTTTACACCAAGCAAAACCAACTAACCATTTTCAGAGAGTATTATTTTGAAAGCTTGCATGTTGTATATACGATTTTTAGTTCCTTTTAAGAATAACACGAATGTTGACAAAGACCCTATTAAGATTAACAGTGCCAATATTCACCGTGAGTGTATTTTCGCCGTGATTAATAACGGATCTTCGACGAGTTCAAGGAGACAAAATAATGGTATAGGCTGACACTAATCACCTCTCTTTTCTGGCATTTTTACACAAAGCAAAACCAACTAACTCTTGTCAGGAAGTTTGATTTAGGAAGCTTATAGGATGTTGTATAGATCCAAAGATCTATGCTTCCTTTTAAAAATAACACGAAGGTTGACGAATATTCACCGCGAGCGGGTCTGTAAATGGGACCTCTGCGACATTTTAACCTTTTTCCAAACAATACCTGATTTTGGCGTCCCTAAAGAAATAGGCTATTAAAAACATAAAGACAAAATCTGAAGAAAATGCTGATAATCAGCATTTTCTCCTTTTGCCTTAATGTTTTCTGTGCTATGTCATTCACACGATTCATCTGTAGTAACATCCATCTTGTCGTCTGTAGCAGCTTTCAGATTGGACAACCTTTAACTTTTGTCGTTTGGGAAAGGGTTAATTAAAAGACCAGTGCGATTCTTGATCACCCTGCGTGTATATGCAATCTGATATGGTTGCATGCTGTTCCCTAAAACCTCCTTGTGCGCTGCATTTACGTTTTGTACTTCATACTGCATCACGGATCCTGATCAGACTTCAGTTTACTTAAATACATAGACTGACTTAAAAACACCATGTTTGTTTCAATTGTCACGAGAGTCCTTTTCTCAGATCCCGGTTCATTTACAAACGGAATAGAAGATGAAAACCAAAATTAAGCGCTGGTCAGTTTATTCGATGCAAATGATTTTATTCAGTACATCATTTCTAGTGACAATTAGGTTAGACCCTCGTTATTGTGGCGTCTTGGAGCGTCGGCAAAAAAGACCTCCCAAACATTCCTATCTTACGAACGTTAACCCAGGTCTTATTATGGAAATTGGTAACGCTTTCCCCACAAATTGCAACTTTTAAACGCCACACAAAACAAGAACATTGGAAAACAAAGAATTTGCAGTTTCTTCATTACCCACGTTTTCTACATGTAGGCCTATACAAAATATATATACAAAAATGTAATACATGTAATTCAATCACTTGATATTGCAGTCTGCAACTTATGATATTGAACCTGCTTAAAGCAAGCTGTCTGGTAATGCGTTAAGGAAATAGTTAAGATGTATCAGAAGATGAAACAATAATTAAGGACTGGTCAGTAGATTCTGTATTCGATACAAATGATTTTAATCGGTACATCATTTCTAGTGGCAATTAGGTTACACCCTCGTTACTTGGACGATGTAAAGCGTCGTCAGAAAACCAACCCAACCCAAAAGTGTCATAATACCTTCGTGGTCGAGGGATTCATGATATGTTATGAGTACCATCCACGGTAGTCCAGTCAGGTTACTGTTGTTCTGTGTAACAAATGTAAAATTGTTCAAAGTCCCTATTCAAGGTCAAGTGAGGCATAAACAATGAAAAATAACTACATAATGTTTAAAACCACCTTACATTACTAAAATGTTGATTTGACTGTTTAAAACCACCTTACATTACTAAAATGTTGATTTGACTATCAAATTATGACTGAGAAACGTGTGTTTATTCCAATTGGCAAGCGTGTCGGCCATCTTGCTTTTGTACAGGGTTGTTGGAAATTTGGTTGGATTTGAATAAAACAAGGTATTTTTTTTATTTCAAAATTACACTGAAGTGAAAAACAATTGATTTATCTTTCTATCCATACCATTTTTAGATCATAATTTCGATTTTAGAGGTAATAGATTGAGGGCTAAACCCCTACTTTTTCCTCCATAGGAAGTGCTATAGATAAAATGGCGGATATGATAAGACCTGGCATAACAACAAAGATAAAAATATGCCAGGGCTCATAAATAGGACTACGTCCACGGTAGCGGAGTTTGTTCTTAGCTCCTCAAAGGTCTTCAAATTCGGCGCGGGTACAAGCGGTTTTTTTCCAGGAATCACACTCGAAGGGGAAATTAAAGTATGCTTACAGTTAGCTTTCGATCCATTATCGAAAACAAGTTTAAAACTAACCCCAACCCTCATCAACAAGAAGGAAATTGGCGGGCTTTGTTGTTATTGTTTTTTTTTTTTTTTTTTTTTTTTTTTTTTTTTTTTTTTTTTATCCTTTTTTCAAAAAAGAGTTGAATCTTTTGAAGAGTTCCATTGCAGAAGCCAGTTTTCTGCATCTCAAATGCCACGTCTAAAGACGATTCAACCCTTCCCCAAACAGGACATTGTTATATCTACAGAAAACATTGAGACAAAAACTGATAATCAGCATTTTCTGCTTTAACCTCAATATTTCCCCAAACTTGTACAAACAAGGGTATCAAAATCAGGTCTTATTTTGGAAAGGGTTAAGCAATAAGTGTAAAATATTTCAAAATTTCTATTTTACCACACCTACAGACGCCATTTATTACATGCAATCCGATTCTCTTTGAAAGGGCAAGGAGTATCATAGCCTAGGATCAAATTTAAACGTGAATACCAAATGAAAACTTTTTTTATCAAAATTTTCCCGAAAACAGTATTAGACCTATCAAATTCAAAGAGGATAAATAGATATTGATCAAGAATTCGTGAACAATCTTGAACAGAAAATATTGAAGCAATAGGAGACAAGAGCCGTCATAGACGGATTATGCTCCCCGAATAAGTGTTTGTCACAAAATAAAAATCATCATACATTAAGCCCCCCTTTCCCATGACAGATTTTTTGTACACACATTATTTATATAATATGGTCTAGAACATCTCATTTATCACAAAAGTACAAAATTTCATTAAATTCTACCCATTGGATGAAGAGAAATTGGAGAAAATCTAATTCATACATTAAGGCCCCTTTTTCCATGACACAGCCTAAAAACAACAAACGGAGGAAAAGGTCCCTAGGGATTATTCCTGGAAGTTCACATGTGAAGTTTCGTTGAATTTGGTCCAAGGGTTGCTGAGATATGGCTGTGGACGGACGGACGGACAAATTATCATACATTAAGCCCCCTTTTCCCATGACAGATTTTTTGTACACACATTATATATAGAATATGGTCTAGAACATCTAATTTATCACAAAAGTACAAAATTTCATTAAATTGTGCCAATTGGATGAAGAGAAACTGGAGAAAAACTAATTTTTACATTAAGGCCCCTTTCTCCATGACGCAGCCTCAAATCAACAAACGGAGAAAAATGTCCCTAGGGATTATCCCTGGGAGTTCACATGTGAAGTTTGGTTGAATTTGGTCCAAGGGTTGCTGAGATATGGTTGTGGACGGACGGACGGACGGACACACGGACGGACAGCCGGACGGACGGACGGACGGACAGCATGGCGACTATATGCTCCCCCGAAATTTTTTCGGAGAGCATAAAAATGCTGGTTTAAATATCAGCATTTTCTTCTTTTGTTTCAATGTTGTTGGTATTTTAAATTTCTTCTCGGGGCGTCAAAAATCAGGCCTTGGTTTTGAAAAGTGTTTATATCCATCTAACAGACACTAGCAATTATACAATTGTTAAAGTCAAAAAATTAGCCGTTTGGAAAGGGGTATAAATGAACTCTGAAAATCGCAATTATTAGGAAAATGTAAATATCTTATGTTTTTCAACAAAAAGCGACGATATTTTCATCAGTATCATTCTTGCTTTTTGCATCTCAAATGTCAAGTCTGCAGACGGTATTTTTGAGTCTGCTAAGCAACAAGTATCAAATATTTCAAAATATCATATTCATTTATGACCACATCTAAAGATACCAGGAGTGTCAAGATAATAGGAGTGTCATAGCATTAAATTAAGATGTAAATACAAGGGCGGATCCAGGATTTTTTTTCCAGGGGGGGGGGGGGGGTCTGAGCCCAAGATTTTTTTCAAGTGGGGGTGGGGAGGGGGGTCCAAGCCCAAATTACGGCTTTAGATGTAGTGAATATGTAACGTTACACTCAATTTATATCGTCAAAATTTAATTTTCGGCCAATGCCAGGGGGGGGGGGATGTCCAGACCCCCGATCCCTTCTAGATCCGCCCATGAAATACCATAGGAATAAATTAGCCTTTTCTCTATACATTCTTCCAAAAGCCAAAGAATCATATTTCCCTTTCAACTGCTACTGTGCAGGATACAATACAGTGGCGGATCCATGATTTCTGTCAAGGCGTTCGAATATACAAGTAGGGGGAAGGGGGTTCGATTTCCAGCTATTACACTATTTTGACTGAATTTCTACATGGAAATAAAACAATTTGGCTTCGAGGGGATTTGTTTGAACCACCCCAACCCCCTCTGGATTAGCCACTGCCATAGATGTTGATGAAATATTTCAGTTATAATATAAGCACACAAAAATATTGAGGAAAAGGGAGAAGTCATAGATATCATATTGAAAGGCAGTGAGTGAGAGAGCGCAATTTTCTAATAACATGCTTCTCTCTAGAGCAAATAATGATGTTAACCCTTTCAAAAACGGCAAATTTTTAGGGTAATCCTTTTCAAAAACTGCCACAAACTAGAATATCACTGAAAGTGATCATACCCCCCAAAAGCGCAGTTTTTGTGCATTTTGAGAAGTTGATTTCATTTGAACTGGGAGCTGTTCAATTGGAAAAAAAGAGCTAACAAAAAATCAACAGACCAAACAACACGTGTAAATGTTGCAAAAAATACCAATTTTCAACAAAAGGACATTATAGCTCATTTAACAATCCCCAAGCCCAGCCCTGCCATGCTGATATTTTTCAATAAACCAAAAATTTACAACCATGTATTGAAGACAGTCAATAAAGGTAGGCCTACATTCCTGTAAGATTTGGTTCAAATTTACTGTATAATTGATTTTAAAAGAATTTTCTCTCATGATTTTGTTAAGTCTGATAAGCCCTGCCTTGCCATTACCATATTTTTTGCAAATCAAAAATCCACGAACAATTTTTGAAATAAGTCACCAAATGAACATTCCTGCCAATTATGGTAACAAAACACCGAAACAAAATTTCACGAACAAGTTTTGAAAAGAGTCACCCAAGGAACATTCCTGCCAAGTTTGGTAAGAATTTGCTCAGTGGTTAAGGAAAAGAAGATTTTTGAAGAATTATCTGACAATTTCTTGAAGTCAGATAAGCCCCGCCCTGCCACACCCACATTTTTTGACAAATCAAAAATTCATGAACATTCATTGCATACAATCGATCAAGGGACATTAGTGCCAACTTTAGTTCAAAATGGTCTAATAATTGATTTTTAAAGAATTTTCACATGATTTCTCTAAGTCCAATAAGCCCCGCCCTGCCACACCCACAATTTTTGACAAATCAAGAATTTTTTTTGAAGAATTATCTAACGATTTCTCGAAGTCGGATAAGCCCCACCCTGCCACGCCAACACTTTTTGGCGAATGAAAAATTCATGAATATGCATTGAATACAATCACTCAAGGGTCATTCCTGTCAAGTTTGCTTCAAATTGGCCTAATAATTGATTTTTAAAGATTTTTCACATGATTTCTCTAAGTCTGATACGCCCCGCCCTGCCACGCCCACAATTTTTAACAAATAAAAAATTCACGAACAAGTTTTGAAAAGAGTCACCCAAGGATAATTCCTGCCAAGTTTGGTAAGAATTGGCCCAGTGGTTAAGCAGAAGTTTTTTGAAGAATCATCTAACGATTTCTCGAAGTCGGATAAGCCCCGCCCTGCCACGCCCACATTTTTGGGCAAATGAAAAGAATCATGAGCATGCATTGGATACAATCACCCAAGGGTCAGTCCTGTCAAGTTTGGTTCAAATTGGCCAAATAATTGATTTTTAAAGATTTTTCACATGATTTCCGAAAGTCCGACAAGCCCCGCCCTGCCACGCCCACAATTTTTGACGAATCAAAAATTCACGAACAAGTTTTGAAAAGGGTCACTAAAGGAACATTCCTGCCAAGTTTAGTAAGAATTGGCCCAAAGGTTAAGGAGGAGAAGAATTTTGAAGAATTATCTAACGATTTCTCGAAGTCCGATAAGCCCCGCCCTGCCACGCCCACAATTTTTGACGAATCAAAATTTTACGAACAAATTTTGAAAAGGGTCACCCAAGGAACATTCCTGCTAAGTTTTGTAAGAATTGGCCCAGTGGTTGAGGAGGAGAAGATTTTTGAAGAATTATCTAACGATTTCTCGAAGTCGGATAAGCCCCGCCCTGCCACTCCCACAATTTTTGGCGAATGAAAAAATCATGAGCATACATTGAATATAATCACTCAAGGGTAATTTCTGCCAAGCTTGGTTCAAATTGGCCTGATAATTGATTTTTAAAGATTTTTCACATGATTTCTCTAAGTCCGATAAGCCCCGCCCTACCACGCCCACAATTTTTGACGAATCAAAAATTCACGAACAAGTTTTGAAAACGGTCACCCAAGGAGCATTCCAGCCAAGTTTGGTAAGAATTGGCCCAGTGGTTGAGGAGGAGAAGTTTTTTGAAGAATTATCTAACGATTTCTTGAAGTCGGATAAGCCCCGCCCTGCCACGCCCACATTTTTTGGCGAATGAAAAAATCATGAGCATACATTGAATGTAATCACTCAAGGGTCATTCCTGCCAAGCTTGGTTCAAATTGGCCTGATAATTGATTTTTAAAGATTTTTCACATGATTTCTCTAAGTCCGATAAGCCCCGCCCTGCCACGCCCACAATTTTTGACGAATCAAAATTTCACGAACAAGTTTTAAAAAGGGTCACCCAAGGAACATTCCTGCCAAGTTTGGTAAGAATTGGCCCAGTGGTTGAGGAGGAGAAGTTTTTTGAAGAATTATCTAACGATTTCTTGAAGTCGGATAAGCCCCGCCCTGCCACGCCCACATTTTTTGGCGAATGAAAAAATCATGAGCATACATTGAATATAATCACTCAAGGGTCATTCCTGCCAAGTTTTGTTTAAATTGGCATGATTATTGATTTTTAAAGATTTTTCACATGATTTCTCTAAGTCCGATAAGCCCTGCCCTGCCACGCCCACAATTTTTGACGAATCAAAATTTCACGAACAAGTTTTCACCCAAGGAACATTCCTGCCAAGTTTGGTAAGAATTGGCCCAGTGGTTGAGGAGAAGAAGATATTTGAAGAATTATCTAACGATTTCTCGAAGTCGGATAAGCCCCGCCCTGCCACGCCCACATTTTTTGACGAATGAAAGAAATCATGATTATACATTGAAAACAATCACTCAAGGGTCATTCCTGCCCAGTTTGGTTCAAATTGGCCTGATAATTGATTTTTAAAGATTTTTCACATGATTTCTCTAAGCCCGATAAGCCCCGCCCTGCCACGCCCACAATTTTTGACGAATCAAAAATTCACGAACAAGTTTTGAAAAGGGTCACCCAAGGAACATTCCTGTCAAATTTGGTAAGAATTGGACCAATGGTTGAGGAGGAGAAAATTTTTGAAGAAAAACCAACAGACAGACAGACAGACCAACAGACAGACCAACAGACAGACCAACAGACAGACGGACAAGCTGACTCCTATATACCCCCCCAAATTGAATTTGGGGGGTATAATAACAAAGCGGGAATTATTAAAGATATAATTTGTGTAAAATAGTAACATAGAAAATATTGAGGCAAAAGGAGAAACTGCTCATTATCAGCAGTTTCTTCTTTTGTTTCAATGTTTTCCCAAGCCTTTTCTGTTAGGGACGTCAAAACCAGGTCTTGTTTGGGAGAGGGTTAACAAAAGAACATAAATCTATGAATAAAACAATTTAAACATTTTAAATATTTAATGAAATAATAATATCACAAAATTAACAAGAGATAATGTTCAATATTCATATTTTGTTAAACATCACAATTTTTTAACAGAAAATTATTGCCACCATAATCTACATTATTGTTCAATCAATGTTTAAAAATCTATATTTTGCGAACTCAGTAAATGACCTTGGCCACTGACTGGCTTATTACATTTAAGGCGTGTCCAGCAGCCAGCATATTTAACCCTTTCCCAAACAAGACCTGGTTTTGACGTTCCTAATAGAAAAGGCTTTCAGAAAACATTGAGACAAAAGAAGAAACTGCTGATGACCAGCAGTTTCTCCTTTTGTCACAATATTTTCTGTGCTTTATTTTACACAAAAAATATATCTGTCAACATTTATTTGTCCTCTGCAGCAGCTGTCTAATTGAACCATCCTTAATTTTTGTCGTTTGGGAAAGGGTTAAGAAATACTTGACATAGTCAATGTCTAACCGTATAATAAAGAGGTTAGAATGCATTATCAGTGTTCCTATCCTGTCTTCACAATTAAGACAATATTTCTTTTCTAAAAAAATCTGATTAAATTGTCGTTAACTTCTGAATAGAATGATACTTGATGTATTGTGTGGAATCAAACTGTTTTCCAACCTTACATCTCTAAATATCAGTTCAAATTTAAAATTAGTCTTAAATATGGCACCGTCTAATTCAAAACATTTAAAGTGACATTTCAGAATTTTTTGTCATGAATTTTACTTTTATTTTTATATGAAAGAGCACATTTCCTTATGAAAATTCTGAAGATTTCAAGCCAAAAATTGCGCCGTTTACGAGAAATTTATATTTTTGTGTTAAAATTGAACAAATTGTTGTTGACAACAGTTCGGATTTATATGCAATTTATCGATTATGTCTCAGCTTTAAATGTGTGTTTCTCGCTTATTGGCAACAACTTAAAAAAAACTAATAGTATTTATACTCACTAGAATAACCAATCTTGGCATCTAGACATACATTAAAAAATCGAAATTGGAATGAAATGTCCCTTTAATTAAGATTGTGCTAACAATGTAAATGTTGGAAAAATCACAGACAAAGTCCATTTTGACTCTCAATATGTGTCTACTTGAGAAATTGGTAAAGAATTTAATCAGTCTAAATTCAAAATTCAATTGTTTGAGAAAATATTAAAGTTCACTTTTCTTCTTTTCAGCACTTTCAATCTCGGCCGCCTTTTTGGCCCCTAACCCTATTGGACAACTGACCCCTGTTCCTCCCAAACCGCAGTAACCCCCAGGGTTCTTATGAAGATACTGCTGGTGATAATCTTCCGCAAAATAAAATTCTTTCGTCTGATTATGACATCCAAACAGAAAAGGCTTAAGAAATTATTGAAGGCAAACGAAAATACAGATCACCTGACGTTTTTTGACACCCACAGTATGATAGCTTAGAAAAACATTGTCGAAAATGAAGAAATTGCTTGTGACAAGCAATTTCTTCATTTACAACAATATTTTCCGCAAAGAAACATTAAATTTAATTCACTTAAAATTGTTGTCTGCAACATCTTTGAATTTGGAATGGTAAAAAATTGTCTGATTAAAGTTCACTTTTCTTTTTTTCAGCACTTTCAATCTCGGCCGCCTTTTTGGCCCCTAGCCCTATTGGACAACTGACCCCTGTTCCTCCCAAACCACAGTAACCCCCAGGGTTTTTATGAAGGTATTGCTGGTGATAATCTTCCGCATAATAAAATTCTTTCGCAGGGACGATCTCAGTCTTTATTATACTGTGACCTTTCTCAAGTAGCAGTTTCTCGAAAGCTTCCTTGGTCGCCTCGGCTTCGTTTTTCTGTGCGTCTGTGTAATAGTATACGCCAGATCTGTATTGCGTTCCAACGTCGTTCCCTTGCCTGTTTAAAGTTGTTGGGTCGTGGTTTTCCCAAAACACCTAAAATAATAAATGTCAACCAATTAAAACATGGTAACATTTCAGACTTATCGAATTTCAGAGATGTTGTAAATAACAATGTCAAGTGAATGAAATTTAACATTTTTGTGTTTCTTGGATGAAAATATTGTGGGAAATGAAGAAATTGCTTTCACAATTTCACAAGCAATTTCTTCAATTTCCACTATGTTGTCCAAAGCCACTATCTTATGTGGGCACCAAACAGCGATATTAGTGGACTTATCTTACAAATTCTTATCTTTTTTCCTGGGCCAAAAGTTGCAGACAAAAAATATAAACACACTTATAAATTTCAATCTTATACACTGCCCTCCAAAAGTTCCTTCACACTCAAGTTTAATTTTACTGAAATCAATGTAATACCTCACTTGTAAAGAAGCAAATCCTTGTGTCACGTAAAATAATTTTGCAAAAACGGGTTTTCCCTGTCTATGGAGAATACTTCTGAGGTCTTGATGTCAATGATACCCAGACTACTAAAAGATGAAATCGCAGAATAGGTCACATTTTCCGAACTTTGAAAATATGTGAAAAACACCCACTGAACGCAGTGTCATGGGAAAGTCCCATCACCAAGCAATTTTGTTTCAATTTTTGCAGATATCTGTTCAAAAATGTATTATCTAAAATGTATCAACAAAAATACAAAATAAATTTTATTTTAGTTAAGTTTATGACTGGTATGCAAAGGGAGCATTTTTGACGAATTTTCAATTTTCAGATTCTGAAGCCTCTATCAAGTTTCGGACATCCATCACAATAATTTTCAATGGATAACATAATTATCAGAGCTTCAGATTTATTTGAAGAGTGGTGGGTCGAAATGACCCATGGCAGGGAAATTGATGGGTCATTTTTGGAAATGATGGGCCATAGCAATGAAAATAAACATAGTGATATAAACAATTTGTAGAAGCCTGGGCCGCTTGGCCCCTGGAGTTGAAAAGTGATGGGCCATATTTGCAAATAGTGTGTCAAATGGCCCGGGCCCACTGTCAATCTGAAGCTCTGAATTATGAAATTTTCTTTACAAGGACAAAGCAAAGTTTTGAAAAAATACTACATTTCAACTTAGACAACTATTTCTGAAGAAGATAGGTATTTACATGGATTATAGAACAAGAAAATATCAGTGTGAAGGAACTTTTGGAGGGCAGTGTATATACCTCACGATAAATGACCTGGCAGAGCAGCCCATGCTTATCGAATGGAATGCTCTGCAAAGTCAATTCTCGTCCGCTATAACATAAAATAGTAGACCCCAGACCTGTATTGCGTTCAGATGTTGTTGTCTTGTCTGTTTAAAGTTTTTGTGTCATGATTATCCCAAAACACCTGGGGATGGGACGGGATTGGGCAGGACTGGATGGGACGGGATTGGGCAGGACTGGATGGGACGGGATTGGGCAGGACTGGATGGGACGGGATGGGGCGTTGAGGGGAGGGGACGGGACTGGATGGGACGGAATGGGATGGGACGGGGAGGTACGGGACGCGATGGGATGGGAGAATGGATTGAATTCCCATCACATACACTTAGGCTTTCTGATACCTTTTGGAGATTTTTTTTTATTTGTAAAGTGTGGTGGCAATGTTAATTGGGCTTTTCTTGTATTTCCTGGGACGTCAAACTTTAATTTGATAGTGAAGTACTACAGTTAAGCTTACCTTGAGCACTCCACCATATGATGTTTTATCTGGATCACAGATAACTAACAACCTCATTATGACCTGTGATAGAAGTACACATTTTTTTCTCCTTTTCTCTCAAAGTATCCCTTATTGTTGATACATTGATAAGTCATACCTTGAGCACTCCACCATATGATATTTTCTCAGGATCATAGATAACTCTAACCACCTCATTGTGACCTGTCATACCAGTGCATACTTCTCATTTCCCTTCAATGTTTCTGGTAAGATTCAATGAAAATTGAACAATTTTTTTTGTTGTTTGTCATATTCAAGCATACCTTGAGTACTCCACCATATGATATTTTGTCTGGATCAAAGATTACTCGAACCACCTCGTTATGGCCAGTCATACCGGTGCATACTTCTCTGTAGGTCGGGTTGGGAGTGAACCCACCAGAATAACCAACCTGGTCAAAGGAAATGTTACCAATATTACAAAATAATGATAATATTAACCCTTTCTCAAACAGAAAAAATATAGGATGGTTCCATTTGAAAGCTGCCGCAAACAATTAAGAAATATGGTAATAAAGAGAGAATTAATGTATAAAATAGCATAGAAAATATTGAGACAAAAGGAGAAAATGCTGATAATCAGCATTTTCTTCTTTTGTATCAATGTTTTCCCTAGGCTCTTTTATTTTATCGAGATCATAGATAACTCTAACCACCTCAAAATGTCCTATCATACCAGTACATACTTCTCTGTAGGTTGGGTTGGGAGTGAATCCACCAGAATACCCAACCTATTCAATATTAATAAAATATATACTAATATAAAAATGTAATACAAGCAACATTCAACATTTTTACAAAAGCTGCTGTATCTAACCATATATTACCATCATTTCTTGCATCAGTTTAAAATCGACATCCAAGTCTATGACCCCATCACAATTCATAAACCCATTCCCAAATGATGATGCATTTTGACGCCCCACAAGATAAAACTTAGGAAAATGAAGAAAGAAATTTACTCTGATCTACCAGTAAGTAAAGTACAAACCTGTGTGGAGTAAACACCAGGCGCTTTCCAAAACTTCCTCTCTGCTCCCCAAAAACATCCCATACCTGTAAATAAACAAGAGATGTTTGTAAAACATATATGCCCCCTCAAGGGCCTACATTTGATGTAGGTCAAAGTCCAAGGTCAAGTTAACAAGGTCCAAGGTCATGGTCAAATATGAAAGGTCTTGGTAGGAGGTGTCTATGTGTGAAATATTAAAGCTGTATATGTAAAAGTAAAATGAAACATAGGCCAGGTTAAAGTTTTTAAAAGTAGGCCAAATGCCAAGGTCAAGGTCAAATGTGAAAGGTCTTGGTTGGAGGTGTCCATGTGTGAAATATCAAGGCTGTAGGTGTAAAAGGACATGATATATATGCCTGGTTTCAGTCTTTTTTAAAAGTAGGTCAAACTCCAAGGTCAAGGTTGCAATATTCAAGGTCATGGTCAAATGTGAAAGGTCTTGGTAGGAGGTGTCTATGTGTGAAATATCAAGGCTGTAGGTGTAATAGGACATAAGACAAAGGCTAGGTTAGATATTTCTAAAAGTAGGTCAAACTCCAAGGTCAAGGTCCAAGGTCATGGTCAAAGTGAAATATCTTGGTTGGAAGTGACCATGTGTGAAATATCAAGGCTGTATATGTAAAATGACATGAAATATAGGCCAAGTTAATGTATTATAAAAGTAGGTCAAACACCAAGGTCAAGGTCACAAGGTCCAAGGTCATGGTCAAATGTGAAAGGTCTTGGTCGTAGGTGTCCATGTGTCAAATATCAAGGCTGTATGTGTAAAAGGACATGATATATCGGCTAGGTTAAAGTTCTTTTTAAAGTAGGTCAAAGTCCAAGGTCAAGGTCACAAGGTCCAAGGTCATGGTCAAATGTGAAAGGTCTTGGTAAGATGTGTCCATGTGTGAAATACCAAGGCTGTATGTGTAATAGCACATAAGATATAGGCCCAGTTTATTTTTTTTAAAAGTAGGTCAAACTCCAAGGTCAAGGCCACATGGTCCAAGGTCATAGTCGTATGTGATAGGTCTAAGTCGGAGGTTTCCATGTGTCAAATATCAAGGCTGTATGTGTAAATGGACATGATATATCGGCCAGGTTAAAGTTTTTTTTAAAAGTAGGTCAAACTCCAAGGTCAAGGTCACAAAGTCCAAGGTCATGGTCAATTGTGAAAGGTCTTGGTAAGATGTGTCCATGTGTGAAATATCAAGGCTGTATTTTTAAAAGGTCATGAGATATATGCCGGGTTTAATTTTTTTTAAAGTAGGTCAAACTCCAAGGTCAAGGTCACAAGGTCCAAGGTCATGGTTAAATGTGAACGATGTTGATAGGAGGTATCTATGTGTGAGATATCAAGGCTGTATGTGTAAAAGGACACGAGATATAGGCAAGGTTAAGAATTAAGTGTAAAAATCAACAAAGGGCAATAACTCCAAGAATTTGATTGGCAGAGTTACGGTTCTTGTGCACTGCACCTCTCCATAATGAAATCTATTCACCTGTAAAGTTTCATGATTCTACCTTACATATTTTTTGAGTTGTGCTCCGGACAAGAATCAAGTTATAAAATCAACAAAGGGCAATAACTCACAAAAGTTGATCGGCAGAGTTACGGTTCTTGTGCACTGCACCTCTCGATCTATCCACCTGTAAAGTTTCATGATTCTACCTTACATACTTTTTGAGTTATGCATCGGACAATAATCAAGTTTGAAAATCAACAAAGGGCAATAACCCAAAAAATATGATCAGCAGAGTTACGGTTCTTGTGCACTGCACCTCTCCATAATGAGATCTATCCACCTGTAAAGTTTCATGATTCTACCTAACATAGTTTTTGAGTTATGCTCCGGACAAGAATCAAGTTATAAAATCAACAAAGGGCAATAACTCAAAAAATTTGATCAGCAGAGTTACGGTTCTTGTGCACTGCACCTCTCCATAATGAGATCTATCCACCTGTAAAGTTTCATGATTGTACCTTACATACTTTTTGAGTTATGCTCCGGACAAGAATCAAGTAATAAAATCAACAAAGGGCAATAACTCAAAAAATTTGATCGGCAGAGTTACGGTTCTTGTGCACTGCACCTCTCCATAATGAGATCTATCCACCTATGAAGTTTCATGACTCTACCTTTAATACTTTTCGAGTTATGCTCCGGACAAGGTTTGGTCTACGGACAGACCGACCGACATACGGACCGACCGACCGACCGACCTTCCGACTGACCGACACTTGCAAAACAATATACCCCCATTTTCTTCGAAAGGGGGCATAAATATAGATCCTGTACAATTTGGTAGAAGTACATCAAGCAATTTTTGAGAAGGTTTCTACAGAAAAAGATTACCAGATGCATGCACAGCAGTCATAGCAAAGGATCGTCAGAACATCAGACATGTCAGATGAAATTTCCCTTGGTCTAACATATTTTCCCTTCAGTCTGCCCAATAGTCTGGCGTTTATTTTGATCTATCTTTCAGTCTTACAAAATTTTATTTGGTCTGACAGATAAACGTGTGCTGCGAGGTCGAGTGTCTTATCTGACAAAAACTCTTGGTCTTGGCAAATTCTGATAAGGACACAATCATGTAGAATGTACATTCTACCATGACATGGCCAATGCAGCTAATCATTGTTTTTCCTAGGCATTTCTGTTAGGGGTTAACCCTTTCCCAAACGACAAATATTAAGACCAGACAAGCATGAAAGCAGCTAAATCTGACAAAATTGGTGTCATGAATGCATGGTTTGTGTACAATGTAGCATGGAAAATATTGAGACAAAAGGAGAAACTGCTGGTTATCAGCAGTTTCTTCTTTAGTCTCAATATTTTTCAAAGGCATTCTGTTAGGCACATCACAACCAGGTCTTGTTTGGAAATGGGTTAATCCTTTCCCAAACAAGACCGTGTTTTGACGTCCCTATCAGAAAAGGCTTGGGAAAACATTGAGGCAACAAGAGCTTCGCAGAGCGGCGCATATACGCCCGAGAGGGGCTTGTCATTAAAATTGGCCATTTTTTCAATTCAAGGGCAGATAATTCAAACAAGAAAAGTTATCAAAATTTTGTTTGCACAACAAGACACCATGGAGATTCATTGTGACTAGTTTGATTAAATTCTGGTTGAAACTGTAGGAGTTGCGCACAGGAGAAAATGGGCATTTTTGAGAAAATGGGAATTTTTGTTAAATTCCAGGGCAGATCATTCAAGAACGAAAACAGTTATCTAAATTCTGTAAGCAGTGTGCACAACTAGACACCATGGAGATTCATTGTGGCAAGTTTGATCAAATTCTGATCAAAACTGTAGGAGGAGTTGCGCACAAAAGAAAATGGGCATTTTCTTAATTCAAGGGCAGATAATTCAAGAACGAAAAGAGTTAATTAAATTCTGTAAGCGGTGTGCACAACTAGACACCAGGGAGATTCATTGTGGCAAGTCTGATCAAATTCCGATCAAAACTGTAAGAGGAGTTGCGCACACAAGAAATTGCTAACGGACAGATGGACAGACAGACAGACGGATAGACAGACAGACGAGCGGGGCCATTACATAATACGACCCTCCGGGCATATAATAAAAAATGAAAATGCTGATAATCAGCATTTTCTCCTTTTGCCTCAATATTTTCTATGCTATATTGTACAGTAATCATATTTTTATTCATAACATCTTTTTTGTGGTCTGCAGCAGCTTTCAAATTGGGCCACCCTAAAATTTTGTTGTTTGGGAAAGGGTTAAACTAGAGCTAGGGCTAACTTACCAAACATGGCTTGTTCCATGTTTTCAGGAAAAGGGGGCACAGCTTTGTTACCGTTCACAGCATGTTTAGGTGACACTTTTAACGCTTCTGCTCTACCTAGAACCAAATACACAGGTTCACTTATAAATTAAGAATTCAATTTTATAAAATGTCACAATTTTTACCTGAAAACAATCATGAAATTAACTTGATGATTGAACAAAAAGATATGGAATGAATGATATGCTGCATTAACTCATAATTGAATAAATTTGTTGGCTTTCTTAAGTAATAAACAAAATGAGAAGTCTGTAACTTATAGCCTAGAAAGTATTAACAGCTACAAAAGGGAAAATTGTTGGCTATCAGTATTTTGTTAATATCTAAATATGTTACCAAATATAGTATTTTGAGGAAGTTAATGTCAAAAACTGATAAATAAGGAATTTTTATGTAAATGAAATGATTGTGAATGAAAACAGTATATTCAGCAATTTCTTCTTTTCCAATAACGTTTTTATAAAAAATATATTTGGACAAACATTAAGCATTTGAGGTTTAACTCTACAGCTTTAAAGTATTCTGTGGAGAATCCTGCAGAACTAACCAGGCAAAGCGTCCTCTACTGTAGGCATGGTAGCTGATTTAGACGCCATTTCACCCATGAAGAAAAATCTTTTCCTCTCAATGTCTTACCAACATATTTCTATTCTAATTATATAATAGTAAAACATTGAGAGGCAGGGATATCAAATCAAAGTATTGTTTGGGAAATGGCTAACATACTAACCAGACAAAGCCTCCTCTGCTGAAGGCATGGTAGCTGATTTAGACGCCATTCCACCCATGAAGAAAAATCTTTTTTCTCTCAATGTTTTACTGACCCATTTCTATAAGGGATATCAAAACAAAATCTTGTTTGAAAAAGGTTAACCCTTTCCCTTACAGTGATGTTTTTAGAGGCCTATCAGAAAAAATGTTTGGGGAAACATTGAGGAAAATGAAGAAATTGCTTGTCACAAGCAATTTCTTCATATTCCACATTGTTTTCCCAAGCCTTTTCTTTTGAAGGAGTCCAAAGGTGTCATTGTGCAGTAAAGGGTTCAGATACTAACCAGGCAAAGCATCCTCTGCTGAAGGCATGGTAGCTGATTTAGACGCCATTTCACCCATGAAGAAAAATCCAGCAGCTGGCTGATGTCTGGCTAAACTCTAAAGTCTGAACAAAAAGTAGGAACTTCGCTGAATTAGACACAAGAGAGAGGATTGTCCTGCAAGCAGAAAATACCAGTGATTTTGTTACGTGAAGAGTCCTGGGACTCACTTGTTCCCAAAACAATTAGTCCAATATATATTGAAACATAGAAGTCTTTGAAAGACAACATCGATTACACATTGAAAATGTTAGCATTCTCAGGGACTCACTGAATATTTTTCAATGAGTTCTGAGAAAAAATGTGAGTCAGGGACTCGGGACTCACAGGAAACAAAATCCCTGAAATACAATTTAACTTTTATCCCTTTCTCTAGTCCAAATCTTTAGACTTCGCAGTTTTGATTTATCTGAAGTTGGAACCGCGCGACACTCCATTGAACTTCAAAATTGTCAAATTCAAAGTGTCTCGTCTAATAAATTATAAAGGAGTTTTCCCTTTCTCCAAAGGACAAATTTGAAGGTAGTCCAATGCAAAAGCTGCTGTTGAGAGATTGTAATTGTTTGCAATACAGCATCGGAAGTATTGAGGCAAAAGGAGAAAAGGCAGGTTATCAGCATTTTCTTCTCTTGTCTCAAGTCAATGTTTTCCAAACCCAAGCCTTTTCATTTCAAATGGGGATGTGATCTAATAATATCAAGTTCTCTTTTGGGAGAGGGCTAGCTGCGATATCGTCCCAATGAACTATGTCCTGATGTTCATGGACTCCTGACAGGATGAAAAAAGTCTGTTACAATGTTGCAACTAGGAAAGAGCTAGATTCCTTTTCCCAAACAAAAACACCTTTCAGTCCCCACTTTCTCCTTTAGACTCAATTTTTTCTGTGCTATATTTTTAAAATTCTAGATCCGTAGTATGACATACACGACAAAGTTAAAAAAAAATATATGTCAGGGCTTATAAATAGGACTAGATCCGAAGATACGCTCAGATACTTTTAGCTGTTGATTGACAAACTTTCCCAAAAAAAGAGAAAATTCGACTGACAATATGAGTGACAAGAGTATTCACATGACAATACAGAAGCAGGATACTTTGACACATAATACGAGCAAAATTGCAAACTAAATGTCAACAAACCAGATGATCAGGAAGAAATTTTACTGTAAACTTACATAACTTGTTTAGAAACTGTGAGTCATCAAAGTACTTTGATTTAGACTGGAATTAAATCTCAGTTCCCTTTAGGCTATCTGGTTTTGGATGATTACAAACGTGTTAGCGAAAGACTCGATTTAAACCCTTTCTCAATAAAAAACCGATTTTGATTTGTGTGTTATATCTAGAGAAATATTTGGAGAGTATTGAGGGGGAGAAAAAAGAAAATCCTAATTACTAGCATATTTATGGTCAAAGGGAAATAACTCAAATATGTGGCGATATGACAAAATTCACTAAAATTAGAGTTGCTTCCCATGAACAATAGATTCTCAACCTCTCAAAATTTATGAAATGTAGAGGAAAACATTGACGTTCTAGAAGAAAAAAATGCTTTGTAAAAAAATGTGGGCCCGGTGGAAAACGAGGAACCTGCTTGTGAAAAGTAATATTTTCATTTCTCGTGCATTTTATCCATAGAGACCCAGGGCTTTTTCTCCTTCTTTAGCAGTGGCCTATTACAGGCTATTTCACAATTGTTAAAAAAAGGTTTATTTTTCACTTAGGCGGCAGAAAAAATTCACAAAACTTGTACTTGAATTTGCATTTAATGCATTGTTTCTTCACAAGTCTGTGCTGGGCCCGATCCTATTCCTGGTCTATATTAATGATTTGCCCCAGGATGTTGTCTCACAGGTGCGCCTCTTCGCTGACGATACAGCCATCTACCTGACTATCGACAATATACAGGACAGTGACAAACTGCATAGGGACCTGGACAGACTGCAGACATGGGAGAAAAAATGGGACATGGAATTCAACCCATCCAAGTGCTAGGTGATTCGGGTGACTGCCTCCAGGACACCTCTCCAAACACAGTACATACTGCATGGTCAGGTCCTGGAGACTGTCACCAGTGCCAGGTACTTGGGGGTTGATATCTCCAGTAATCTGAGCTAGAATACCCATGTCAAAAGAATCACGTCAAATGCCAAAAAGGCGCTTGGTTTCATTAAGCGAAACATTAAAACCAAGTCAACAAAGGTCCGAGCAATGGCCTACCAATCCCTTGTTCGCCCACAACTCGAATATGCCTCTGCGGTGTGGGATTCCCACACCAAAGACAACAATCACAAAATAGAGATGGTCCAAAGACGAGCTGCCCGTTGGACTCTTAATGAATATTCAAACACAACAAGTGTCTCGTCACTTCTGTCCCAGTTATCCTGGCAAACTGTATAGCAACGAAGATCAGTCTCGAGGCTATGCCTCTTCTATAAAATTGTCTTTGGACTTGTAGCTGTGTCTCTTCCCGAACATATCCAACCCTCACGCAGGATATCAAGATACTGCCACTCAATGACCTTTCGCCAAATCCACACGGGTAAGGAATGGATTATTACAAGTACTCCTTCTACCCGCTAGCTATCGTACAGTGGAATGCCCTCCCAGCAAACGTTGCAGCTTCCCCAAGCCTTGAAAACTTCAGGGCAGCAGTTGGAGAACTGCAACACTGCAAACCCTAGTCAGTGCACTGCGAGTTTTAACCCATTTTAACCTTTTATTTGTAAATGAATAACAGATCAATCCTTTATGGTTGTTTTTATCTCCTCTTTTACACTCGATCTTATTTTAACACTTTCATCTTTACCTGTACATTCTCTTTTTTCATAACCCTGACGCGCAGTGCCTGCCAAAAATGCTCGCGAGGGCGTAGGCCAGTATCAGAAGATAGATAGATAGATAGAAAAAAGCTCTGAGACCAATGAATTTTATCAATTTTATCCGTGAACTTGATTCATAAGCTGCGACATTTTTGTCTTCGGACAAGTGTGCACATTCAAAATAGACGAAGACAGGGGCGTAGCAAGTGTTTCAAAAAAGTGACCCGTCACAATAAAGGGGACCTTGTGGAAAGCCCATTCAACCAAATATCCAGAAATGGGTCAGACTCAACAAAAGTTAATTCCGTACTTGGAATATGAACATATACACGGTGGTTAATCACGTGACTCAGAATTTCACATAATCATGATCCATATATCTTTGTTGGAACTTGAATTCGGTTTTAAGCAGAGAGGGTGGGAAAAGGCCTGAAAAAAGCCAAAGGTGGTCGATTTTTTTTTAAATTTCAACTGATAAAAAAGTTATTGAATAGCAACCAAAACTTGGTTGATCTTCAATAACTTTTTTATCCGCTGATTTTTTCAAAAATCCACCACGTCCATCTAATGCGTGACGTCTGTCCACCTTCTCTGCTTCAAACCTAAATTAAATCAGTCGCGTAATGAATAAGATTATTGAAGATTTTCTGAATTTTTTGTATCACGTGATTATCCACTGTGATATACATGATCAGATAGGGGAAACATTTTAGATCCAAAAGCTGTCAAAGAGTGAACAGTTTCGATCCTGGTCATTCTGCGCTGATTGCGCAGATTGACTAGGGTCGATACTTTTCACACATCTCAGAAGGTCCCTTCTAGTGTGACGGTCACAAACGTTACGGTAGGAAGGTTTATGATATTGGGGGACAAATGTTGTAAAAGTGAATGGAATCCGACCGAGCGTATCGTTGCTTAATCCGAGTCTTCTCTGACGTAAATACGCTCTTTGATATTTTGATTTTTCGCTATTTAATAGCGAAAAATCAAAATATCAAAGAGCGTATTTACGTCAGAGAAGACTCGGATTAATCGTTAATCGATGATCGGTGCTATATAAGGGGTCTGGGGATGCCCCCAGACAATTTTGAATTCTATGAAGCCATTTCCTGCAATCTAGGCACTTTCAGACAGTCACAGCATTTTCGCCTGGACCTTTCTTGAGGGAAAATATGGGTGTATTATGGGGGCGTAAGATATGATGCCCCCCTTCTAAACAATTGACAGAAACCTTCAATTTGACACCCATATCAACTCTAAGATCACAAAGGCTAACCAAAATCTCGGTATAATCCGCAGAAGTTTCAACTACCTGGACAAAACCATGTTTTTACAACTTTACAAAGCACTTGTTAGACCTCATTTAGAGTACGCTAGTCCTGTATGGTCGCCTTATCTCAAAAAACATAAAATCTCCATCGAAAATGTGCAAAGAAGAGCGACAAAACTAGTTCCAGCTTTAAGAAATTTATCATATACAGAAAGGCTTCTACAATTAGGAATATCGTCCTTAGAATATCGTAGAGAAAGGGCGGATATGATACAAGTGTTCAAAATATTGCATAAATATGATACAACCAATTGTGAGTTATTACAACTATCCACCAACGACAGAACACGCGGGAATAGTCTAAAACTATTCAAAAAGAGGTCACGAACAGAACAGCGGAAACACTCATTCAGCAACCGTGTTGTAGACGTATGGAATTCACTCCCTAACGATGTTGTAACCGCACCCAGCATTAACTCCTTTAAAAGCAGAATAAACAACCATTGGAAAAACCACCCAAGAAAATTCACTCCGAGCTGCTACAGCACTCACACAAACAGTACAAGAAGACAAACAGAAGGACCCCAAGAAGCCTTAGGCTTACTTGGTCCAGGGAACGTAAGTTAAACGTAAGTTAAATTGGGGGGGGGGGGGGGCTGCCCCCCCCTGGCACCCTCTTCCTACGCCGACAATCTTATTATAAACCCATAACAGACGACAATATTTAAGACTAGACCTAGTCCAAATTCAAAAATGTTGCAGACAACAATAAAAATAAACAAGGTTGTGAAATATTTAAAAATATCTTTGCTTTCCTTTTGGGTTAGAAAACGTGTGGCAAATGAAAAAATTGCTTGTGACAAGCAATTTATCTTCACCTTGTGCACAGTTAAAAGTCAACCATTATTTTTCAAACGTCGGCGGGATCTTGACTCAAATTCGAGGACATTCGTCACAACTCAGATGATTCCGGATTCTGCCGAATGATGCAATCGCGACCCTCGAGACTGTTTGCAACCTTTTGCCGCGTTCGAACGTGGTTGCAACATGATCTCGAGCGTAATACAGTGACCGCCATATTGAACGTGAAAGTAGACGCGCGTAAATGACGTCACCAAAACAATTCAATCCTTTAGCTAACGTTATAATTCAAGTGAAATATTCTATCAATGATCGGTAAATCACATCAATTATTTTATCTGGTATAATTTTGTGACATTTACAAGGATACAATCGACTTTTGAACGCTGTTTGTTTCAAATATTTTTCTGGCGTAGATTTAAATAGTTGTTTGGTCTGCTTCCGTTGTTGTGACCGCACTACCGTTGTTTTGCTTGCGGAGAGATATGGGAAGGATCTTCTCATGCCGGCAACTGTAATACATTCGAGGGGTTCTTGAGTAACGATAAGAACCGAGAATATTCGAATGCCGAATGATGGGAAAGGCTTCTAGTCTAAACCAATTAAAAGGAGCAGGTGCGAGGTTAGCGTTTCCGGTGAAATTGGGTGGAGTAGAATTTTTTGACAGGTTAGCGTCCCAAAAATATTATTCTCCCAAATCTCTGTTCCAGATTATTAATGCAATAATCAATTATATTTCTACACTTCGTGCTTCATGACGACAAGCTGTTTGATTGTCAATATCTAAATCGCTTCACATAAACATGCCAAGGCAAAGTTTTCCAAGTTCCATTTCAACTTTCAGGGACTTTCACTTAGTAGGGTGGTCACACTTTTTTCCAAAAGTATTTCAGCCCCTACAAAATATATACCAGCTTACAGAGAATATTGAGAGAAACATAAAACTGGTTGAATTGTGAAAATCGGACATTGCGTTATGGAATAAGGCTTATTCAGATTTTTACAAAGGGGAGATAATTCTGCCGAATAACGTTATTGTTTATTTTTCAAAGAACTTCAACAAATTATATATCATTTTCAAGGTCTGAATGAGAGGAACTCAAAACTGCTTACGTTTATAAAATCAGACATCTAATAAAATATTTACACCCCTTTGAAGTTTTACAAAGGATGAAATTATTCTACCAAACAATTTAGTTCTTCAATTTCTACCCAACAACACTTATATAAATATTTGTTACATTATTCCAACCCTTCCCCGAACAAGACATGATCTTCACGATCATATATGAAAAGGTTTTGGAAAACATTGAGACAAAAGAAGAACATGCCGATAACCAACGTTTTTCTCCCTTTGCGTAAATAGTTTCTGCGTTTCGTTGTGCGCATATCATTCCCGTGTCATTGCCTCCGATAAAAACAATATTTTACGACATAGGAATTTCAAACAAAAAAAATAATTCAAACTTTCAAGTGATCGATTATAATTAAGATTATATCTCTGGTTCGTGAAGAAAAAGGCATTCAAAACATTGACCCAAAAGAGCACCATACATTTGAACATGTCCATTTTGCAACCTCTAAATTCAATCTAATTTTTGGCTGCCTCACCCTTTCCCGAACAAGACCTGGTTAGACCTGGTTTTGACGCCATGAACGGATTTTATTGAAGGTGAAAAGATTGAGGCGAAATAATCTTATTTTCTTTTACACTAATTCTGTCGCCTGTCACAGCTTTCGAGTTGGATGACCATAAAGTTTTACTGTTTGGGAAAGGGTTAAATGGATGTTTAGGAAGCCCATGAGAAACGCCGATTTTGTAAATCCCTTTAGACTGAGCACGAAGTGCTCAAGATGAGCTATTGTGGTCAATCACCGTCCGTCCATCCATCCGTTCGCCCATAATTTCTTGAAACACCTCCTACTCCTTAACCATTGGGCCGATTTTGACAAAACTTTACAGGAATGTTCCTTGGATGACCATATTCAAAGAATGTTCGCGATTTTTTTGATTCGTCAAAAAATATGGGCGTCGCAGGGCAAGGCTTATCGAACTTTGAGAAATCATGATATCATTCTTAACAAATCAACCATTCGGCCAATTTCAACCAAACTTTGCAAGAATGTTCTTTGAGTCACTGTCGTCAACATTTATGAATAAATTTAGGATGAATGGAGTTTAGACAGAAATTATCGATAAATCACTGGGAATTGAAAAACACTTCCCATTGTTAAAGCCTTTGCGCTTGAATGCGCTAAGCTAAAAGCACAAGATGTTTTATTATTTGAATAGATAGGATGTTGAAGAACATATATAGGCTTTTCTAGGCTTTTCTGTCGCATAGTTCTTGCCATTTGAAGCCGAGTAAAATGACCTATTTTGAATACCTAATCATCGACTCATAATTCATCAGTTCATCGTATAAACATACATGGATGAATAGATCTATTTTCCCTCTTTAATTTGATATAAGATTTATGAAAATCCGTTCAGAAATGGCAGTGCCAAAGCAATTTTATCACACATACCCAAGCGTCCTTCTAAGGTAACGACCGAGTTCAAACAAAGAAACGCAGAGTTGACCCACTTTTTCAAATAGAGATTTAACACGAAAAGAACGTGTATAAGGTAAAAGTATTTTATCATACTAAAATATAACTATTTAGCTTTAAGTTTTTACACACTTTTTGGCAATTTAATGTGTTATTTAGGCTGAAAATGCCGTTTGTAAATTACTCGTTTTTACATAGAATCAGATAGAGGCAGTATTTTTAAAACGAGACTGTGACCACACTACACTTAGCAGGGCTCTCCACACTCTCTGAAAATGGGGAGAAGTGACTTCTCCTCAGACTGAAAATAGGGAGAAGTTTTCCAAGATGGGGAGAAGTGGAGAGAAGTGATCAGGCATGGGGGGGGGGGGGTTCTACGTTATTAGAGGGGTCTATTTTCATTATGTTTGATTTATTTAGTTTAAAACATGTCTTTTTGTATGTATTGCCTTGCAAAACTAGATCTGTAAACTATATTTCTTTAATTTTGGCAAGCAAAGATGGAATTTGTTAAATATGCCCAAATTTATGTTAGGATGTACTTGATGTTTAGATATCAGTGTGGAAAATGAATAGATTGCTTACCAATCAGTGACAACCAATTTCTTCATTTCCCAGAAAGTTTTCAACATAAAAGAAAATAAATATTTGCTTACCAATCAGTGACAACCAATTTCTTCATTTCCCAGAAAGTTTTCAACATAAAAGAAAATAAAGGAAAAAATGCTCTGCCCCCTCCCCCCCCCCCCCCACCCCTTAACCCTACCAATTTGTTCTAGGTTTGCCGTCTGGAAAAGGGTTGTGCAAGTGTAGCAGAAGAAAGTGTCATAAAGACAAATTATCCAATTCAAAAAAAAACGAATTCTCCCCCCTTCCTCATTAAAAAAAAAAAAAAAAAAAAAAAAAAGAGTTGCATCATAATCTATTTTGTGAAGTGGATCCATTTTAAATTCAATGTCAGTTCAAAAAGCAGTAAAAAGTCAAAGAATTGATCTGAAATACATCAGAGTTGCTACTCATTAGTTAGTAAAAAACACAACAGATTTAGTGCTGATTATAGGTTAGGGTCACGAGTCATGACGTCATGTAAAACTCAACCATCCATGAGATCAAAGAAAAGTATATTTATGGAAAACCAATTTGTGTTGTAAATACGCAGTTTTCAGAGGCTTACAATGATTTGTGTAAGGACAAAGGAATTTCCTTTTTATGCTTATTTGGATCACATTCTAGACAAAGAATCGATATAGTGCGATTTCCTTTCATTAAAATCAGTTTGTGAAAGTATATCCTTTACTCAGTATTCGCGTATGTGAATTTCTATTTCTGAGACTGAATTGTGGACATACAGACACTTACATTCATGAATGGAAAGTATTGCCGATGAAAGGTTTGTAGAAATCAAAACTATAATTTTACTTCACTTTGTTGATTATTTCCTGTGTTATTAAGCAGAAAACTACTTGGTTTTATTTTCGTTTTGTGGTGTTTTCTTTGTCAAAGATCGCGATCCACCGATTCCTGAAGTGGTGATTATTTGTACTCGTTTTCCTCATTAGAATTCAGAGCTTCAGATTGACGGTGCGCCCGCGCCAATCCCGCATATTTTCAAAATATGACGCACGAAATTATGTAGTGGTGCGCCAGCCGGGCGCAAGAATTTCAGTAAAAGTATGATCATGAAATAGTAGATTGACCTTCGCATAAAGCACCCGTAATCTGCTATGTACATTTACATCAAGCTAAGTGACCTATTTGATAAACTTATTTTTAGATTATTATAATGACCTTACTTGATCAACCAATCATATCCCATATTTCAAACAGTAAATAAGCAGTCGGCCAATCTCGGGCGATTCTCCGTAGCCTTCACCTTCGATTCGTTAACCTTCAACACTTACTTCTTTATTTTTAAGATAGATTGGCTGTCTAAATGGTCGAGTAAGCACACCAGTTAATATGTACAAATAACTGTTACAGAATCCTTTGTGTAATCGCGAGTCAGCATAACAGAAAGAGACAACGCGTCAGTGTTAAAACCACATAATGTCAGGGTATTTACTTCGCAGATAGCGTTTTGTTTTCATTGCTTCATCCCATTTTTCCCGCTTTTACCGGCACGTGCGACTTTTATAAACAAATCGTAGTAAAACGTAACCTTATTTGGCTGCGGAAAAAATCACGTGATTATATTGAAACTGGAATGACTACGTCATCAGTTTTGACTGTGTTTGCGGCGTCTTTGATCTCGCTTTACTCATTGCATATGAGTAACACAGATTTACTCTAGTTTCTTTGTCTAGTTTCACTTTCGGGATTGTTGATATAGATCTAATAATTACTGGCATCTGCGATCAGCATTCAGAAAAATAAAAGTTAATTCTGTCGTTTGTTGAGAAATGAATGTTACTAGCGAGTGTGAATTTAGTACAAAGCAGACGGCATGCACATTTCGTTTATCAAAAAGGTAAAATTCGAGTGTTCCAATTCGCTACCATAAATGCTCTAAAAATAGGTTGACGGAATTCCCTATCGCAAGAAATATTCTGTTTTGGTTGTAAAATATTGCTTACACCTGAAGATGCTGATCAAAATTTTTGTGCGTGAAATCACCTACGGGACCGTAATTTTGTACGTTATTTCTTTCAATTTGGCGTGAATGGAAACTCTGATTTCTGTTTTTTTTATGCCCCCGATAGGGAGGCATCATAAATTTGACTTGTCCGTCCGTCTGTCCGTCCGTCTGTCTGTCCGTCCGTCCGTCATTCCGTCAAAAAACTTTAACATTGGCCATAACTTCCTTATTACTTAACATATTCGCTTCATACTTTACCACAACATTCCTTGGTACATTACCTTTCTGTAGGCACATACTTTGGTGACCTTGACCCCTGGATGACCTTGACCTTGAACATAGATTGGCCATAATTTAAAATCAAAGCGGTGTCAGGGGCATTGTCATCTTACAGTGACAGCTCTTGTTTTTCTTAATTTTTTTTTTCTTCAATCAAACAGTAGACGGCCCAAACCGGCAGCATAGACGGCGATATCGCCGGCCCCCGGCTGATTTTGAGAACGCTGTAATAAATGAAGTGAAATATTCTTAATTTTAACAATGTTTATATGCATCCACTCAAATAACAACAATACAATGATGAATTCACAGCAAATAAGTCATTTACTCCAATCCCAAGTTTGGATATGAACGCTTAACTGTGGCCCATTGTTTTGGAAAATGACCCCTCAAAATCCTGTGTGGTGGGCCCTGTGACCCACAGGTCTCTGAAACAGTCTGAAGCTCTGTTAGATCTTATAGTTATATCGGCCCGATGGACGGACAGAAACCTTTTCTGTCGGTAATCTCTAAATTCATCTGTCCCAGACCGAAAGGCCAACTCGTCACTGATTTATGGGAGTATTGCTTTCAGAAATTGAATTTTAGATCGGAAATTTTTCTCACCATAAAAAAAAATGAAAGTCTACATTTCTATGTGATTGTGTTGTTATATGCACTAACTTACGTCAAGCATCGTAGCTAAGGAATAGCCGTAACCATTCCTTTCCAAATAATTAATTTTTAACGTGAGCTGCAACCCCATTTCTCGTGAAAAGTATTTGTTGAAAGGCAGAAATATTAGACAATCGACTTATTAACCCGGTTACATTTAATGCACACGGCACCAAAAGTTTTCTCTCGCTTTGTCAGTCATGTTTCGTCATTCTGTTGGACTCCGCCTACGTTACGAATTATCGGAATAACTGCTTCCGATTGGCTGTAAGCGTTCTTGAATGCCACGCCTGCCGCCTTTGTATACCCGACTTCGATGTTAATTTACAGTGTACATGTAATAGACAGGTTGCGCATGTGTGTATTATCTGTCTTGTTTATACACTTATAATAGAGGGTTTTACCACCGACTTTCTGCAATGGCCAGCGAGATAACAAAGGAATATTAAAATTTAAAGATGACTCGAGACAATTGCTACTGCCAATTAGCGGTTAATTGTAAACAGTAAGATAGCATTCACTATCATTTTATTAACCCTTGACCAGGCGACATCCCGATATTTTCGGGCGACTTCGATTTCGCTTTTATCGGCGGTTCAGGCGAAGTTTCATGACTTTGAGCGAAG
>CAVMGG010000365.1:0-30857 GCA_963680895.1 Fragum sueziense
AGGTAAAAGGAGAAAATCATTACATTTTGGTGATGAGCATTTCCTTTTTAGTCTTTTTCAATATAATAATGATGTTAAAACCAGGTCTGGTTAAAACTTTTTAGAAAGGTGGTCAATCATAATTAAGGATATATTTTTTCATAGAAAAAATCTACTTTCAAGGTATTACCAGGTTCTTCCAAGGCATCGAAGGAAACCGAGTCCCTGCAAGACAGAATTGCATCCCAGAGAGCGATAATAGCAGCATTCATCAGCGAACATTGCCTACCCTTTTCCATGGCAGAGGACTTATTGAAGTTAGGAAAACGACTGTCAGATGATAAACCTGCCCTGGAGAAGACAACCATCTCAAGGTCTAGTGCCACCTATATCAACACCCATGGACTGGCTAAAAACTTTAAGGATGAAGTGAAAGTGAAAGTGAAAGGAAGAATGTTGTCTTTGAACCTCGATGAGGCGACAAACAATAATAATGATAAAGTCTTGAACATTCTTATTCAGTATTATGACGATGATGAAGAACGAATTGCACTCAGACACTTGGGTTCCTGTAAGCAGAACCGGGCTACTGCTAAGGATATTTTCCAGTCAATCGAGGGCGTGCTGTCTGATTATGAAATTTCTTGGGAACAAGTAGCAAGCATTTTGATGGATAATTGCAGCACAATGAGAGGGGTCCGTGGTGGCGTAGAAACTCTTGCTCGGGAAAGAAACCCAAACCTTCTAGATGTTAGTGGTGATAGTGTTCACATGATCAACAATGTTGCCAAGGTATTGTTAAGCAGCATAGATGAAACCATTCAGCCCTTTTGTATGGACATGTTCTACGACATAGAAGAATCACCCAAAGTGAGAGAAATATTTAATGAAATCCAGGCTTTAATGAACATTCCATCACCTAAACATCTAGTGCGGCCTATATCTAGCAGATTTCTACAAATGCAAGTTGTATGTTCAAGATTTATGGAGCTGTTGGATCCCCTGACCCTGTATTATTACAGCTTTCTGTCAGAGGAAGACAAAACTAGATACAGGTAACAATCTCACTTTAGAATAAGATGTTTGGTTGTTTAACCCATTCCCACACAATGACATAAATTATGATTCTCCTCAATTAAAAGGTTTTGGAAAACATTGTGGGAAAAAAGGAAATTGCTTGTGACCAGCTAATTTCTTCATTTTTCAACATATTTTCTATTCAGAAGGTCATGCATTATTTTTATATTCAATTATTTTGAAAATATCTGCTCCAATTTAGAGCAATCCTAATTTTGCTGTCTGGAAATGGGTTTAATCATTTTTGAAACTTGTTTTTCTCAAGCCGAAGGGAATATTTATAAAAAAGGAAAAGGAGACATTTAACAGTACTTTCCCAAAATGGTATCTGAAAGTTATGCCAATGTTTCAAAAGGCACCTTATACACTGGTGGTGAACTCGGCCAAAGCGATGGATGTTTTTCGCTTCAACAAGGTACAGATATTTTGCGTTTAAATGTAAATTTAAAGATCTGATTGGATAGTTTGTCTAATAAAAATGAATTTGTTCTAAAAATAGACCGGGTTACCGATATATATTGACAAACCGTCGGTGTTGTTATAAAATCTCGTAACTACGGCTTAGTTAAAGCCGTAGTTACAAGATTTTATAACAACACCGATGGAATACAATGATCGCGAAAAAAAGTCCCATGCTTTGGCTGAGTTCACCACCACCAGTGTTATATCTTTGGCTTCAAATTAATGGATGGTTAGTTATTTCTTTGTAGAGTAGAGACATGAAACAATCGCTATTTGACTCATTTTTTTTCAAACATATTAATTATGCTGTATATTATCGATTATGAAAAAGATTGTTCTCAATTAAAATTTCATTTTTAAATTTGGATGTTCAGTCTTTGGATAGAGTTAATATTTGATAAAAGACTGATCAATTTGTCCCTTTTGCTGACTTCAGGCTGACTTATACTATAGTAAATCAATTACATGTATATTTCAATGTTTTTTTATGTAGGAGTGTTGTAAGTCAAATCCTGACAGCGAGATCAGTGTCAGATGAAGCCCAAGCAGCTATTCTTCTGATCCAGATGGGCCAAGAAAGTCAACAAAAGTCTTCAACCAGCAATGATAGAAAACAGAGGATAGCACAGAGCCTTTTTCAGAATAGGAAAGAAACTATTGTGAGTGTAAATACCTTCCGCGGTCTGCTGGACATATTTCAGGGATATGTCAAGTCTTTCCAGTCTGAAAAGCCCATGATCCACAAACTACACGGAAAAATGTTAAATATCACACAGGAAGTTCTTGGGATGTTTCTAAAGCCAGAATGTATTCCAGATAGTGTAAGTGAACTAATCAAGTTGGACGTAACTGATAGGAGTAAACAAAAATCGGACAAGCATTTAGGCGTAGGCAAATTTTCCCATGCAGAAGTGAACACAGCAAGACTTGATAAATCATGCACAAATTGGATTTCAAAATTTTACTCAAACTTAAGAACAGGCTATGTGAAAGCTGCTCAAAAACTACTCCAGCTACCTTTAAGTAATCCTACCATTAGACAATTGTCAGCGCTGGACCCTGAGCTGCTAGGACATTCACAGGTAGAGGCATCAATTAAGAAACTGGCCAAGAAACTGCCAGCTTTATTTTCGGAAAATGATCTCGGACAATTATCACAGGAAGTAGCTTTGTACAACGTGGATAGGAAAGTGAAAGATTTTGCAGCCCAATATAACAGAGATGACGGTATTGATTATGGTTACTGGGCTAAAGTATTTTCGATAAAGAACTACAATGGACCCTGTTTCCCAATGATGAAAAAACTTGTCTCCAGTCTTCTCACTCTCTTCAGCGGCCCTTTAATTGAATCAACCTTCAACATAATGGATGACATTGTAGAAAAGGACAGAACGAAATTAACAATGCATAACTATGAGGCTGTAGCTATTGTAAAAACTGTTTTGAGAAAGAAAAATATTAAAAGTACAGATCTTGTCATCACAAATAAAATGAAGAAGGACTGCATTTGTGCCTATAGCACCTATCAGAAACACTTAAAGAAAAATAAGGAAGAGTCAAAAAAAGCCATGCAAGATAAGCTGAGTTCTTCAATCCAACTTTTGAAAATGGAGAAAGCTAAGAAGGTTGCAAAATTAGTTAGACTTAGAAATAGAATTTTGAACAAAGAAACAGTCAATAAGAAAAGAAAATTATCTGGGAGCCCAACTAGAAAAGAAAACAAATGGAAAAGGATAAGAACATTAGAGTGAGTTGTGATATTATTCTGGCCAGGGAAGGTGATTGTTGGAATTATTTTTTTGTGTTTTCATGATTCATTGAGTCAAAAAGAAGACAAAAGTTTTAAGTAATCATTGATTATGTTTGTGTTTTAAGTTTTTAACCCTTTCCCAAATAACAAAAATTTTAGTTGTTAAATTGGAAAGCTGCTGCAGACGTTAACATTTATTTTTCAAAATGTAAAATTCATGAACAATACAGCACAGAACATGTTGAGACAAAAGGAGAAAATGTTGATTATCAGCATTTTCTTCTGTAGTCTCAATATTTCCCCTTGTATATTTTCTTACGGACGTCAATACCAGGTCTTGTTTGGGAAAGGGCTAAATAGATTATAAGTGAATAAAGTTTTTGAAGTTATAATCAGTGTGACAAAATCAGTGTGACAAGTGCATAGTGAATATATTACCTATCAAGAACTTGGAAATGGTGATTTTATGAGGGGTCCTTCTATTCTCTGTGGAAATACTTGGATTTATTAAGGTAGTATGATTTAAAATACATTCAATAATATTTGTATAAAAATTGAGTTATTGTCCTAGGAGAAGCCTCCTTCACTGTTTTTATTTGCAGAATTCCATGAGCTTCCGGGGGCCTCCGGCCCCCTGGACCCCTGGCCAGGGCGTTGCCCTGGACCCACCGGGGGCCCTAGCGGCCCCCTGGCCCCCAGCAAAATTTTCAGGTTTTTCAGAATTCATCACTTTCACCCATGCACTTGGTCTGTTTGATAAAATCCTTCTTTTTGCTCTGAAGTGCCCATTTTTGGCCAAATTATTATGAAAATTTCTAAGAATGTTTTTTTATCCCCCGCCGAAAAAATTTTTCGGGGGGGGGGGGGGGGAATTGGTTTTGCCATGTCCGTCCGTCCGTCCGTCCGACATTCGTTTCCACGCTATTTCTTGGAAACTATATACCGGATTTCGATGAAACTTGGCACAAAGCTTCACTACAAAGAGGACATATGCATATCGTCGGGGTTACCCGGTTCGACCATTGAATTAAGAGTTACTGCCCCTGACTGTTTAAGCCATATACATACAGAGTGATATTCGTTTCCGCGCTATTTCTTGAAAACTGTAGACCAGATTTCGATGAAACTTGGCACACAGCTTCACTACAAAGTGGTCATGCGCATATTGTCGGGGTTACCCGGTTCGACCGCCGAATTTAGAGTTACTGCCCCTGACTGTTTTAGCCATATACATACAGAGTGATATTCGTTTCCGCGCTATTTCTTGAAAACTATAGACCGGATTTCGATGAAACTTGGCACACAGCTTCACTACAATGAGGACATGCGCATATCGTCGGGGTTACCCGGTTTGACCGTCGAATTCAGAGTTACTGCCCCTGACTGTTTAAGCCATATACATACAGAGTGATATTCGTTTCCGGGCTATTTCTTGAAAACTGTAGACCGGATTTCGATGAAACTTGGCACACAGCTTCACTACAAAGTGGACATGCGCATATCGTCGGGGTTACCTGGTTCGACCGCCGAATTTAGAGTTACTGCCCCTGACTGTTTAAGCCATATACATACAGAGTGATATTCGTTTCCGCGCTATTTCTTGAAAACTGTAGACCGGATTTCGATGAAACTTGGCACACAGCTTCACTACAAAGTGGACATGCGCATATCGACGGGGTTACCCAGTTCGACAGCCGAATTTAGAGTTACTGCCCCTGACTGTTTTAGCCATATACATACAGTGATATTCGTTTCCGGGCTATTTCTTGGAAACTATAGACTGGATTTCGATGAAATTTGGCACACAGCTTAACTACAATGAGGACATGCGCATATCTTCGGGGTTACCCGGTTCGACCGCCGAATTCAGAGTTACTGCCCCTGACTGTTTAAGCCATATACATACAGAGTGATATTCGTTTCCGCGCTATTTCTTGAAAACTGTAGACCGGATTTCGATGGAACTTGGCACACAGCTTCACTACAAAGTGGACATGCGCATATCGTGGGGGTTACCCGGTTCGACCGCCGAATTTAGAGTTACTGCCCCTGACTGTTTTAGCCATATACATACAGAGTGATATTCGTTTCCGCGCTATTTCTTGAAAACTATAAACCGGATTTCAATGAAACTTGGCACACAGCTTTACTACAATGAGGACATGCGCATATTGTCCGGGTTACCTGGTTCGACCGCCGAATTCAGAGTTACTGCCCCTGACTGTTTAAGCCATATACATACAGAGTGATATTCGTTTCCGCGCTATTTCTTGAAAACTGTAGACCGGATTTCGATGAAACTTGGCACACAGCTTCTCTACAAAGTGGACATGCGCATATTGTCGGGGTTACCCGGTTCGACCATTGAATTTAGAGTTACTGCCCCTGACTGTTTAAGCCATATACATACAGAGTGATATTCGTTTCCGCGCTATTTCTTGAAAACTGTAGACCGGATTTCGATGAAACTTGGCACACAGATTCACTACAAAGTGGACATGCGCATATTGTCGGGGTTACCCGGTTCGACCGCCGAATTTAGAGTTACTGCCCCTGACTGTTTAAGCCATATACATACAGAGTGATATTCGCTTCCGCGCTATTTCTTGAAAACTATAGACCGGATTTCAATGAAACTTGGCACACAGCTTTACTACAATGAGGACATGCGCATATCGTTGGGGTTACCCGGTTCGACCGCCGAATTTAGAGTTACTGCCCCTGACTGTTTAAGCCATATACATACAGTGATATTCGTTTCCACGCTATTTCTTGAAAACTATACACCGGATTTCAATGAAACTTGGCACACAGCTTTACTACAATGAGGACATGCGCATATCGTGGGGGTTACCCGGTTCGACCGCCGAATTTAGAGTTACTGCCCCTGACTGTTTTAGCCATATACATACAGAGTAATATTCGTTCTGTTGAAGCCATATACATATAGAGTGATATTCCTTCTGTTGAAGCCATATACATACAGAGTTATATTCGTTTTTGCGCTACTTTATTGACAATGAAAATATGTTCGGCGGGGGATATCAATTCAACGAATTTGCTTGTTAATGATATAAAGGTCATGTAAAAAGTTTGTCATGCAAGGTCAAAAACTAGGGCACAAGGTCAAATATCAAGAATTCCATTTATTAGTCAAGAAGTGCCAATTTTGGCTAAAACCTTGTTAAATGGCTCAGAATGTTTTTTCTCTTGGATATTTAGGTCCATTTAAAAAGTTAGTTGTGTGAAGTCAAAAACTAGGTCACAAGGTCAAAGGTAATGTATCCCTTCTTTTTGCTGTGCAAGTTCCAATTTTGGCTCAATTATTTTGAAAATTGCTCGGGACATTTATTTTGATGATGTCTTTAGGTCATTGAAAACTTGGGTCATGCAAGGTCAAAAACTGGGTCAGTGGGTCAAATCTTGTTTTTGCTGTAAGAATTTATTACAATATTTGCTCAATAATTGTGAAATTTGTTCAAACCATCACTTTACAAGCAAAGAAGCCCTATGTTGTGGGTTGGGGAAAAGGGCTGCCTTATCTGATAATGGAGCTCTTATCTGATAAAGGATGCTCTAGAGCTACAGATAATCTTAATGCCTTAACCCTTTAAAAAAGGCTTGGGGAATTATTGAGTCAAATGAAGAAAAGGCTAATAATCAGTATTTTCTCCTCTTGCCGCGCTATTTCAAAATTGAACAGTCTATTTCTTTTCTGTCTTGGTAAAGATTAAGCCCTTTCCGAACCAAGGTTTAAGACCTTTCCAAATTGTTTCAGAACAGAAAGTCCTTAGTTTTATGCCTTTGAATTTGGCAAAATTGCCATTGTCACTCTTGTATTCTTCTAACGTTAAAAGATTGATTTCATGGTCTTGCCAGTATCTCATCTATGAATTCAGGTGAGCGATCTAGGGCCATCTTGGCCCTCTTGTTGAATTTGGACTTAAGGGTTGGGGTTCGATTACTGTCACATGTAATTGATTATTAATCAATTACATTGGGAACAACATGTAATTGATTAATAATTGATTACTCTTATTTTCACTTGTAATTGATTACAATCAATTACTTTATACTAAAGTAATCATGATTATAGGGTGATTACGTTCGATTACTTGCTCAACTGTTTCTCAAACAAGACCTGAACTTAAATCGCTAAACGAAAAGGTGTTAGAAAACATTTCCTCAATAGACTGTGTTTTCTTTGCTATTCTGCAAGTAGTCGAAAGTAGTCGAAAATGTAATCGATGATTACACCCATTTTTAGCTCGAATTTTCGAAGAAAATGAGAGCTTATACTGTCACCCGGGCGTTGGCATTGGTGTCGGCGTTGCAACAAAGGTAAAAGTTTTTTCAATCATCAATAACTTCCATACTATCAAAGGGATTCAACCCAAACTTGGAATACTTATTCACCATCACACCCTCTACCTTACTTTCAGGGCCCATGACCCTGGCTCCACTATATTTGGAGTTATGCCCCCTTTATACTAAGCAAGTTAGAAAGTCGAGCGCGCTGTCTTCGGACAGCTCTTGTGAGACCTATTGATTAATTTAGGATTACATGTAATTGAAAATCCCTTCGATTACTTGTTACTGTCGATTACTTGAACAATTTGTAATTTATTACAATCGATTACGATTACCCCAACCCTGTTGGACTATCTTAAAATGTTGCAGACTGGTATAAATGGATTAAGAAATTTTGCCATCCATGGTGATACATGTGAATAAACAAATTTTGAACATTTCTCTCATTATCTAGGCTGTGAATCTGATGCAGCAGAAATTATATCCAACACTGGGGAAGGTCCCAATGCAATACAGACATTGTCACGGCAATTAGCATTCCTCAAACGGGAATACGAAAAACTCAAGCTTGAAAAGAAACATTTCAAGGATAATTATGAGAAGATTTCCATGAGAGACGGACAGAGAAACAAACAGATGAACGACGTGAAGACAGAGTGTGAATCATTGCGTGAACAGCTGGAGAGATCGGAAAGTGATTTGCGAATAGCTGAACGTGAGATTGAATATCTACGGAGGAGGAATAGTAAGTTTAAACGAGTGTTGAAAAGTCCGGATGCTATTGATAAGGGGAGTTCAAGTTTTACAAATCTCATGAATGATTCTGATTATCTGAGTAAATTCACAGTGTCAACTCCTAAATTAGATAGTGGTTCTCATGTGATAGATCTTGATAAAAGTCCTGATCTGTTTGATTCTCCGGCTAAAGGTAAAGAGAATGTTGATGCATGTGTTGCATCAACAAGTGAAAACACAGCTTCAACACAAAGTAAAGAGGAGAAATCACGTAAAAGACCATTAGAATCAAGTGATGATACAGACAGAAATGTGAAAAATATCAAACTTGTCAAAAATAACATTGGGGAATCCCAATCCACACAATCACAATCCATGCAGTCACAACCAGTAAAGTTAAAGAAACAAAACAGTGGGAAAGACATAGCAGAACCACAATTTGCGATCGCTGGAATGAATATCTTTAGAAAGAAGACCACAGAGGATAGGTCAAGTATCACGAGAAAAGGATACGATGGATTTGGTGGACATACTACCTTTGTTTCTTCTCAGTTATCAAATAAAACCAAGAAGGGTATTGCTGGTGCTAAAAAGAACATGTCAAAACCGTCAACTTTAACAAGCATGGGATTCTCATTGAAAAGCTAGCTTGTATATCGTCGGTCACATTCGAAAACATCGTAACTACAGCTTGAATAAGCTGTAGTTACGACATTTTCGAACGTGACCAGCGATGTGCCATTGATTTGAATTTTAGTTGTTCTACCATTTTTCGAACAACACATTTACATGACCAACGGTTTTTGATGACATAAACAATTTCAATTCACTTGTTCATATTTCATGGTATTGAAAATACTTAACAAAAAAAAAGAAGAAAAAAATGCTGGTCAACATAAAGTTTTTTCAGTTGCTAAAATGAAAATGTCAAAATAATGACTTAGACATAACAGAGAATATTTTTGTATTAATGTTTAATCTTTTGAAATGAAATTTTGGTACTTAAACTTTTGTTAGAAATTAATTGTTGTTTGTTTGTTTGTTTAAAATATTTTCATGAATTGATAACTTAAAGCATCATTTGATCGACATCTTTTGGAAATATAGTTGACCAAGAAAATACCAGGGGATGTAATCAACAACAACTGCAACAATTCCAAATCAATTGTCTTCTAAAATAAGTTACAATCCATCTGATTGGACGAGACATTTGTCTCGACCAATCGGATGGATTGTAATGTAATTTTACAGTCATACTGTGAATTAGACCATTTTGGAAAATACTGCCGTCTTGGTCGAGAATTTCATTATAACGCTTTACCAAAGAGTTATCAAGAACTATACATTGTGCAAACATGGGATGTTTTCTATCGGCACAGTGCAAAAAGACCAAAATTTCATTCACGTGAAATTGTCGTCTGCAGCACCTTCGAAATTGAACCAGTCTAAAAGTTTGACGTCTGGTAATGGATTAAGGATTACAACTCGCCATTTCATTCCAAACACTTTGCGCGTCATCCGTGGTAATGGGAATTTGTGAGATGCCCTCGTCCATTTCCGTTGCTACGAATGATGTACGTGGAGATTTTTTTGCTAATGATGGGTTGTAATCCTTCAGTTTATCATGAAAATTTTCATAAAGGACATAGGGCCTTTTAAGAAATTATAACACACTAAAAGTTACCCCTTTCCCAAACCGCCGAGCTCAGTCGGTTACGTCGGAGTCTGTCAATCCAGGGGTCTCGAGTTCGAACCCCGGCTCGGCCAGTATCCATTCTGACAATTGACAAGTCATTTGTCTCTCACCAATGGGTGTGAATCATCTATGTGAGAGAGCAGCTGGAGGCTCGGTTTGGATATTGTGGTTGTACTGGTGCCAGACCTGGGGTCGATTACATGCCAATGTAATCGATTACAATTACAATTACTTGCATTTTCTTTGATTACTGATTACATTATGATTACATGGTTTTCAAATGTAATTGATTACTATTACAATTACTTTTGTAATGTAATCATGATTACATCTGATTACATGTGATTACATTTTTATTAACACAAATATTAGGGTAATGTTCAAAGATACCAAAGACTGTTCAAAAGATATGTTAAACAAAAGGATAAAAGGTAAATAAACAAATATTCTCGTAATCTCCTTTTATCATAATGTTTAATGTCTTAATTTTATGTATGGGTGCATACTACAAATCGAAATATGTCAAAAGCTTTACAACCCTATAGGATTTTTTATGCTCCCCGAAAAAAATTCGGGGGAGCATATAGTCGCCACGCTGTCCGTCTGTCCGTCCACAGCCATATCTCAGCAAACCTTGGACCAAATTCAATGAAACTTCACATGTGAACTCCCTGGGTCAATACCTAGAAATCTTTTTCTCCGTTTGTAAATTTAAGGCTGCGTCATGGAAAAAGGGGCCATAGTGTAAAAATTAGTTTTTCTCTTATTTCTCTTCATCTAATGGGCAGAATTTAATGAAATTTAGTGCTCATGTAATAAATAGGATGTTCTAGACCATATTCTATAAATAATGTGTGTACAAAAAAGCTGTCATGGGAAAAGGGGGCTTAATGTATGATAGTTTTTATTTTGTGACAAACACTTATTCGGTGAGCATAATCCGTCTGTGACGGCTCTTGTTTCTTCTAAGGAGAGTAAAAGAGAATATTAAGAATGGGCGAAAATAACTATCAACAATTTTAATCAATTTTATAGGTTTTCTTTTTGCTACAACTATGATACATAAGTATGAAATGGTGGCATGTAGAATTGAGTTAAATCAAATCATTTAGAAGAAAGCCCTTTCAGCAAACAGCTGTTGTATGTCCATGTTTAACTTCAATTATAGATACTTTTTGTTTTAAACAAGTCCTTGCAGATAGATATTTAAGGAATCACATCAATTGCTAATGTTTATTATCAGGTGCCGGAATCTTAATACTTATAATCAACAGTTCTAGTAGTTGAGAGAAAAAACAAAAAAAAAACAAATACATTGATATGTTTATATATGATATGTCACTTTAAAGTGACATTTCACATTTATAAATTTTTCATAATTTTTACTTTATTTTTATCTGAAAGAGCATATTGTCTTATGAATATTCTGAAAATTTCAAGCCAAAATATTGCATCGTTTACGAGAAATATATATTTTTGTGCTAAAATTTAACAAATTGTTGTGGACAACAGTTCAGATTTATATGGAATTTGTAATATCTGTCTCAACTTTAAAGGCATTTTTTTTTCCATTATCAGCAACAACTTCAAAAAACTGATTGCATTTATGCTCATTAGAATAACCAATCTTGGCATCAAGACAAATAAATTTTTTAAATGAGAATGAAATGTCCCTTTAATGAAATGAATTGAATTTTGATATGTAATTAAACATAATGCTTTCACTGAAGAACAAGTCGTAGTTCATACATCAATATTTTACAATTTCTCAGAAACTATATTTAACATCACATAAGTTTATTTCCAGGTAGAAAATATTGTCGCATATGCAGAAATTGCATATCAATTGCATCATTTTCCATGAAGTTTTCTAAATGCCCTCTTCTTAATAGACTGAAAATTAAATGTGATTATGATGTATTATCATTGGCATGTTTAAATTAACTGCTGAAAAATGTTAAATAAAACATGAAAATCAACTCTATAATCCCTATGAAAATTTTGAATGGAATAAAGGGTTGCATTAAAATCAGATAATCAAGCTAGGGCCAAGGGGCAAGAGATTATCTAAGGTTGACACCTTATTCCCTTAATCCCCTTATACTAGTAATTGGAGCATTTTTTTATCTAAAAAAGAATATCAATTGAAATGATCAGTCTTTAGTCCTTTCCTAAACAAGTTTTGATACCCTTAATAGAAAATGCATAGGAAAATATTGATGCAAAAGAAGAAATGCTGATAATAAAATATTTTCTTGTTAATTTTTTTATCAGTAAAAGTTCATACCAATTAGTTCTATCTTAAAAGAGACACAGACATCAATCTAGATCCAAGTTCCCAAAAGTAAAACAGAGTATTATAGTATAACATAGTCTTTTTAATTATCCCCAAGTAATTTTTAAACAATTTAAACATGGGGAAAAGCAGATACTATCAAATGTAATCATAATGTAATTGGGATGTAATCATGATTACATGCCATTTTGCAATGTAATCGATTAAATTACAATTACATGTAATCGGAAATGGGCCGATTACAGATTACATTATGATTACTCCAAAATTGTAATCGATTACATGTAATCACGATTACAGATTACGATTACCCCAGGTCTGACTGGTGCGAGAAATACCAGGAACCCACGGTTAGGTGCTCCAGCCGCCGCGATATCACCCTGGTAGTTGAAAACGGCGTAAAACCCCAATAAACTTGAACCCTTTCCCAAACCGCGAAAGTTTAGGGTGGCCCAATTTGAAAGCCATCACAGGCGGTGTTGATTAAGATAAGATTATTGAACAAATTTAAAGGAAGAAAAAAAACTAAGGTGGAAGGTGAAAATGCTGATTATGCATTTTCATCTTTGGCCTCAATGTTTTCCTGAGTCAATTCTATTAGGTACGTCAAAACCTGAGGCCCGTATTATCAACGATCTTGCGATCATGTTTTTGTGTAAACTATGTAACAAAACATCTGATTGGACGAGAATTCAGTGTGGGCCAATCAGCCCTGCGTTCAGTAAGACAAAACGTTAGCTAACGTTGGCCATTTCATTCGGAAAACTTGGTCAATTATGTGAAATTTGTGTCAAAGAAGTTGCGACTGTTGCTGACGTTAGCTAACGCTTTGTCTACTGAACCAGCCCAGGCTAGTTGTTACAAGTAATTACGCAACGAAAGTACTGTTTGGAAGCAAATTTGTCAATAATGTAGGCCTGTCCAGAAGAATAGTACTTTGATTAGGTACTTTTATTATCCATTTGAAAACCTTGAATACTTTGATTCATAGAGTACTTTGATTAGGTACTTTGATTATCTTGAATACTTTGATTCCATGCTGGAGTTGCATCTATTTTAAGCACAACTTCATGCATATTAATCGTTTGTGTAAGCTTTGAATATATTTCATAGTTCAGTAAACTTGACTGACCCATTTACAAGGAAGGCCATTGGACTGATCTTTGAACCATAATAAAGACAATTACTACGTCGATCTTTTCTTCTCTTAGATACATGATTAATTGAATGTTTCATTTTCAGTCAAACAATTGATCAGTATCTACACATTACTCCAGACTTACATATTGAATATTCGAATGACTGTTACCCGATTAATCTTTGCTTTTGATAGAACTATTTATAGTGAGGAGGACCGGAAGGTGTTGTGTGGTATGCAGAGAATGGTAAAGTGCAGAGACATGTGGCTGCAAAGAGAAGCAAATTTTGCAAAATTTGCTTCCAAAAATTAATCTTACAATCGTTGATAACACGGGCCCCTGGTCTTTTTAGCTCACCTGAGCATGAAGTGCTCAAGGTGAGCTATTGTGGTTGCTCACCGTCCATCTGTCCGTCCCTCCGTCCACAATTTCTTTAAACATCTTCTCCTCCACAACCATTGGGCCAATTTTGACCAAACTTGACAGGAATGTTCCTTAGGTGCCCCTATTCAAAACTTGTCCGCAAACTTTTGATTCATCAAAGAATGTGGGCATGGCAGGGCGGGGCTTATAAATCTTAAGAAGATTATTTAAAAATCAACCATTGGGCCAATTTGAACCAAACTTGGCAGGAATGTTCTTTTAGTGACTCTTTTGAGATTTGTCAAAAATGTGGGTGATACTTGGCACAGGTGTGCATTAGCACCTGTAGATGTGCAAGACGCAAATTTCACGGAAATCGGACCGATATTTTCTGAGTTATGGCCCCTGATTTGACCAAATTTTAAGAAAATCGTTTTGACAATTTCTGACTTATGGCTCCTGATTCAACAAAAAGGCTTGTCCGAACAAAGGTGGCGGCGGGGGTGTTTTTATCACCTTCAGTGATAGATTTCTAGTTTAGTCTTTTGTAATTTCTTTAAATTGACTGGTCCACCCTTTTGCCGTCTATTAATATAGGGTCAATGATACCTAATTGATCCCAAATGATTCAAATTTGTCTATGAATATTACATGAAAATAGAAGGACATTTTATGGAGCACTTAATTGGACGTTACGCATCAGCTTAGCTTATATCGATTGTTAACCCTTTCCCGAACAAGACCTGATTTTGACATCCCTAGTAGAAATGGCTTGGGAAAACATTGAAACAAAAGAAGACGCCGCTTATAACCAGCAGTTTCTCCTTTTGTCTAAATATTTTCCATGCTATATTTTTACAGAAATACTATCTTTAACAACATTCATTTTGTTGTCTGCAACTGCTTTGAAATTTGACCACCATAAAAATTGCCGTTTGGGAAATGGTTAAAAGTAGTCTGCTTCTAATGAGATTCACTAGTCGGTGGAATTATTCGGGCGACGTCGTGAACATTCGGCGGTGGGCGGACAGACGCAGATTCAAGACGCATGCACAAGGAAAGACCGCACATACGTATTACATAACAGCTAAATGTGTTTTTACTTAGTAGACAAAAATGATATTTTTTCCATTTATAAGTAGCGAAAAACACGTTTCTTTTTACAAAATGACATAGGCCTACGTACAATAACGAATGGCGTAATTAATTTAAACATCAATTTAAGATGCACCGATGAGGTAAATTACCTCCATCGCGATTTTTACACAAGAACTGCACAAGTACGTGAATAGAAAACCGGACCCATCACGGTGGATAATCACGTGATACAACAATTTCAGATTAAAGCAGAGAAGGTCAACAGACGTCACGCATTAGATGGACGTATTGGATTTTGAAAGAATTACTAATAAAAATTACTGAAGATGAACCATTTTTTTTTCAGAAGCCTTATTATATAATTATTATTATTATTATTATATCTATTAGGGAGGTCTGAACCATGTCTTGTTCGGGAATGGGTTAACATTTGACCATATGCTGAGTCGGACACACGTACACCGGTTCCTGTTTTCATGGACCATTTTCTCAGATCCCGGCTTAAATTAATTTAAAGTATAAAGTAGAGTATATCGTTGAAGTTTCTATAAATATTTAATTTTTATACCGCGTAGCCATGACCGAGGAATTCCAGGGAGCTTTTTTAATCAGTTAGTTTAGATCAGAGAGTCATTTGGCACCAAGGTACGATTTTTTTTAACATTTTTCACAAAAACGTAAAATGATATTGATCATAATTAAACATTCGTATGAAGAAAAAATGAATCTTTTCACAGAACTTTTAAAGTGTCAATTAATGCTTACTTAAAAAAAAGAAATTTGATAAATTAAAAATTGAAGGTTTGTCTACCAAAACGTTTCCAAATCTTTCTTAAAAGAAAATATGGAAATCCAATTGATCTTTCGTACAAATAGATAGTCAAAATTTTGATTAATGTTTTTATTGTTGTTGTTTTTTCAGAAATTTTCAAGCCTTATTCTTTCATTTATTACAGAAACGGAAAAGATATGGCCGGTCCTGGTCTTATTCTTAAAGCCGCTATCATTTACGGAATGTATAATGCTGGAAGCGCATTTGTTACAGACAAATTATTTCTTTACAATACGGCGACGTCATCGTTGAAGGATCACGTCTGTCCCACAATCGACGTGTTAACGACGTCGTTTGCTAACAGCGACTTACAGTGTACGTTTTTCTGTCTCCTGGATGAAAATTGTGAGGGCACGTTCTACCACGGAGGTGATAATGTGTGTGTGCTTTGTTCACAATATTACGCGGATATCACTGGTCTGGACTCATACCCCGGGATGGAATCCGTGCAAGGTAGGTATATTCGTCGCTTTTCAACGAAAGCCTCGTAACTGCAGCTTAAATTAAGCTGCAGTTACGAGGTTTTCGTTGAAAAGCAGCAAAATGTATAGAGTATAATGAATTCTTCTGGCATTTGAACCATACATCGAGATTAGGTTGCACATCAGTACGGCATAATCAAAATTCTTGCTGCTTGTGAAAAAACATTAGGTATCGGTAATGAGAAAAGTATTAAAGAACGACATGGTTTGGGTCATACTGAAAGATATTTCATAATGAAAAGAGATTGTCAAATGAATGTTAATATAAAGAATTTGAGCAGAGATCTAGAAAAAATGACATTCGTAGCAAATGAGACCAATAGGAGTTCGGATCGGCCTGCGTATGCATGCAGTCCAATTAGCTTTTTTCCACTAAGACACCCCCGCAATCACAAAAGCCACAGGAAGTCGTCCTTTGGTGACAATTATGGCCAATCACCTTCCGTAACCAGCTCGTAAACTAGTCGTAGAAATACGTAGTTGGTCCGCTAAATTCGCTCAAATCGTAATAATCCGTATACTTTTTGGCAATGTGATTACGGATGCCCAATTCGTAAGGAATCGTAAGAAAATCGACAATGTGAACCTACCTTTAAGGATTGAAATCTTTTCGAGATAGAAGTCGGCATACACAGGTATGTAAACTGTATTTTTCATTCACTATGGAAGCATATTTGTGCCACAACTGAACCACTCAATATAACGTGAAAATAATGTAGGATTTCGCAAAAAAAAAAAAAAATTCGCGAAAACAGATAAATTTTCACGATTTTTTTTTTATCTTAAGGTTTACGAACTGAGAATGAAAACACCACTTTCTAGCCATACGAAATGCATCAAATTACACATACTTGTACATATACTTCACACAAATTGATTCACCACGCCGGATTTCAAGATTATGCTTCAAGAAGAAAATAATTAACAAATATGTTTTACTCTTTATTCATATGCAAGGGAGGTAATTTTGAACATTTTTGTCAAATATTTCCAAAAGTATGCATTGATTCAAAATTCTAAACCATACAAAATGCTTATGTTTGTATTTGGAATGGAAATGTAACACAGTTTAGGAAATACTCCCATTTTTCCAATTTCGCCTCTGGCTCTGCCTTTCATTCTCAGTTCGTAAACCTTAACACGAATTCATTCCTGTTAATGCTCTAAACTGCCACAACATAAAGATAAAGTTTTCATGAAAATAATGGGGGATTTCACGAAAACAGATTTCTTTTCTCGAAAACAGATAACTTTTTCATGAAAATATTAGAGGATTTCACGATTTCTACTCCAGTGCTGTTGAGAGACATTAGTCTGAAAGGATGGTTTTGCTGTGTCCTGTGATCGAACCCGGGACCTCATCAATGAGAGTATAATGCGCTACCGACTGTGCCAGGGCTGTTGCCCTATAGAGGAGAACCGGGCTATTGAAAACATCAGGTGTTAACCCTTTCCCAAACTAGAATTGTCGCAAAGCGGACTAATACCCCCCTCTAGCGCCTTGTCACTCGAGTTAGAGCACAGAAACTGATTTTAACAAAGTCCGATTGTGACCTTGACCTTTAACCTTTTTGACCCAAAAACAATAGGGCACCTCCTTGGGTCAAGGGCAACAACTGTGTGAAGTTTGATGATCCTAGGTCAACCACTTCTTGAGTTAGAGCACGGAAACGAAAAAGTCTACGGACGGATGGACGGACGGACGGATGGACGGACGGATGGACAGACAGACAGACATGGTGAAACCAGTATACCCCCCCTCTACTTCGTAGATGGGGGGTATAACAAGACCGGGTTTTGACGTCCCTAACAGAAAGGGCTTCGGAAAACATTGAGGCAAAAGAAGAAAATGCTGATAATCAGCATTTTCTCCTTTTGCCTCAATATTTTCCATGGTATATTGTACACAAGTTCAACCTTTATTAATACCAATTTTGTCATCTCCAGCAGCTTTCAAATTGGACTGGTTGGTCTATTTGGGCTGTTTGGGAAAGGGTTAACCCATTACCAAACGGCAAAATTTTAGGGTGGTCCAAATTCAGAGATGTTGCAGACGACAATTTCAAGTGAATGAAGTTTTGCATTTTTTGCAAACATAAACAAATAAGCGAAGCTATGGAAGCTGGGATCTATTTTTAGATAACTGGCATCTTTCGCGAAATTTTAAGTTTTCTTGAAAAGTTATCTGAAAAGAATATTATTTTATCTTCAAGTTTTGGCAGTTTAGAGCACTAACAGGAATAAATTCGTGTTAAGATAATTGTTTTTTTTTTCATGAAAATTTATCTGTTTTCGCGAAAAAGTTTTTTTTTTTTTTTTTTTTTTTTTTTTTTTTTTTTTTTTTTTTTTTTTTTTGCGAAATCCTCCATTATTTTCACGTTATATTAAGTGATTAAGTTGTGGCACAAATATGCTTCCATAATTCTCCTCTAGTTTGCCAGACCAAAATGGGCTGATGGGGCTTGTGGTCGGAATACATGTATTTAACTTGTATTTCGCTGCTTGTCATCGAATACCTCGCAGGCCCATAGGAACAGGGGGCTGGAGACGGGCTAAGCCCCCCAAAGTTGGCCAAAAATGTCGAATTTTCTTAATTTTGCAATGAAATTTTTGGGAAAATCCAAATGAGACCCCCCCCCCCCCAATATTCAGGACAAGGCCCCCCCCCCCCCCCTATGAAATTGCTTCCTACGGGCCTGCCTCGTAACTGCAGCTAAAAAAAAACAAGCTACACTTACGATGTTTTTGTTGAAAAATGACGATTTTTCTTTATTTTTTTGCAGTTGCCAGACCAGTTTGGGCTGAGTGGGGATCTTGGTCTGAATGCAGCAAGTCATGTGGTGGCGGCACAAGGTATCGAACCCGGACCTGCCACCCGGACTCACCGTTACCTTGTACGGGAACGGGAAACACGACTGATACTGAAGCTTGTAATACGGGTGATTGTCCTTCATGTAGGTATAAGTGTTGTTGTTGTTTTTTTTAGCCACACTGTCCGTCCGTCCGTCTGTCTGTCCGTGTGTCCGTCCGTCCACAGCCAGATCTCAACAACCCTTGGACAAAATTCAATGTAACTTCACATGTGAACTCCCTGGGATAATCCCTAAGGACCTTTTCTCCGTTTCTTGATTTGAGGCTGCGTCATGGAAAAAGGGACCTTAATGTAAAAATTAGTTTTTCTATAATTTCTCTTTATCTAATGCACAGAATTTAATTAAATTTTGTGCTCATGTGATGAATGAGATGTTCTACACCATATTCTATAAATAATGTGTGTACAAAAATCCATCATAGAAAAAGGGGGCTTAATGTATGATAGTTATTATTTTGTGACAAACAATTGTTCGGGGTGCATAATCCGTCTATGACGGCTCTTGTTTGTTATTATCATTATTTTTTATTATTATTTCCTAAACAATACTGCTATGATTTGGTTTATTGGGGTTTTACGCCGTTTTCAACTACTATGGTCGTATCGCGGCGACTGGAGCGCTTAACAATAGATTTCTGTTGTTTCTTTTACCAGTAGGCCTACTACCACAACGCCCTAACATCCAGCTGCTTCCCCACATAGGTTCACTATATCAAACCATTGGTGGTGACATTTTTATCAGAAAGGATATTTGCTGCGACCGGAAAATATTGCTATACGTGTACAGTTGACACTCTTTTTATCGACATCCGTTTACATGCATTTCCACACAGTGACTTTTCTTTTGGTACCCATGAAGAAATGTGTTTGGGGAGACAGGCAATTGTAACAGGCAATTTCTTCATTTTCCACAATGTTTTCTTACCCAAAATGAAACGATTTATAAAATGTTCATCAATTTAAAATTGTCGTTTGAAACACTTTTCAAATTGAGACAGTCCATAAATTGCAGTTTGGTAATGGAAATCTAGTCCCATCTGTCCCCGTTTTTGTCACAAACTGCAATAAAATACCGGTATTTTGCAGATTTATTACAAAATGCGTTGAAACAGAGGTACAACGTGGCCAGCAATTTATAAATCTTCACTATTTTCATTAAACGTTAAAGCAATAACCAGTATTGTATGATTATATTTATAATTTTCTTCTTTTCTCCGTTTATCGTATCATTACACAGTTGTTGTTGTTGTTGGTTGTTGTTGTTGTTGTTGTTTTGTTTGTTTTTTTTTTGTCTGAATCTCTTTAAACTTGAATTACACAAATGTACTGTAGAAAACGACTGTGTTGGAAAGGGGCTGCTGCATGCCAATCAACCTTTTCCATGGAACCATAGACCTTATTTATCCCTTTCCCAATCAGTAAAATTTTATGGTCACGGTGGGTAACCCACGTGACTTTTGGGAAGCGTTTACACCGCAAAAATCGTCCGCTTCAATGCATGTTTTGTTTAATTTCTCAGCTTATACTCTAAATTTTGATGAGATAAAGTGTACGGAACGTGCATTTGAGAGGACTTTTCCCGTTTGTAACTCATTCTGCTCCAAATCCAGTGGTTTCTTCAAACATTCGAGCCAAAGTGTTTGTAAGAGTAAAACGAAAGTGGGAAGCGTTCACATGCACCGAAAAAAAACTTTCGCTTGAATGTTTGAAGAAACCACGGGATTCGGAGCAGACTGAGAAACAAACGGGAAAAAAGTCCTCTCAAATGCGCGTTCCGTGCACTTTATCTCGTCAAAATCAATAGAGTATAAGCTGAGAAATTAAACAAAACATACCTTGAAGCGGACGATTTTTTCGGTGTTAACGCTTCCCAAAAGTCACGTGGGTTACCCACCTTGATGGTGATCCACTTCAAAAACTGCCACAAAGACAAAATGGATGATTTTTATGATAGAATTTGTGTAAAATATGGCATGGAAAATATTGAGACAAAAGGAGAACTGCTGGTCATCAGAATTTTCTTCTTTTGTTTCAATGTTTTCCCAAGCCGTGTCTATTAGGGACGTCAAAACCAGGGCCTCGTTTTACTAACGATCTTATACGATCATGTTTTTGTGTAAACTGTGTAACAAGGCATCTGATTGCACGAAAAATCGGATTAGGCCAATCAGGTTTGTTGTTACAAGTAATTACTTTGTAATTACGCAAAAAAATAATCGTACGTTCGTTAGTAAAACGGGGCCCTGGGTCTTGTTTGGGAAAGGGTTAATGCATCCCATCCATAATTACCTATCTTGAATACTTCGAGAGTCATTTGTGACAACGGAAATTGAAGAGGGAATACCACAGTCAATTTCCGTCGCCACGAATGACGCCCCAAGCGCGGATCCAGGTATTTTTCCCAGGGGTGGGGGTGGAGGTCCTCTGATCTTTAATCCCTTTTTGCCAAATTTCAGGGGGGTGTCAGACCTCCTGATCCCCCCCTCTCTCTCTCTCTCTCTCTGGGTGTACATGCAGATACATGTCATACCATGAAGGACTTAATATAACAACGGTTTGTCGTGACACAGGGGGAAAAATAACGCAGTTTATTTGGGACATAACCAGTAATCTTTTTGATAACCCTTTTTTTTCGCCAAATTCCAGGGGGGGGGGGGGGGGGGTCATGACCCCCTGACCCCACTCTGGATCAAGACCCCCTGACCCCACTCTGGATCAGCGCATGCGCCCGAAGTTGTACGAAGCGTTTGGTAGGCTAAGTAACGATGGATTTATTAATTACAGATAGGACATGTGCTGATTTGGCCGCCCAGGGAATGAGTCAGTCTGGAACGGCTACTATAATACCGTTAGACAATGTAAATGTTGCCGTGTACTGTGATTTTGATGTGGAGCCTGGAAAAGTCTGGACCATTATGGGTAAATTTTATACGATTTCTACAAGTACATAATAATAATTCGTCCCTTGACAGCCAGAAGTGACTATCAGCAGTTAAATTTTAACTGCTGATAGCCACTTCTGGCTGTCAAGGGACGCATTGTATGTTGGTGTGTTTGCTCAATGCTAGGTTCCCACTGCCGATCAAATCAACTCGATCAAGCCCGATCAAGCGATCGAGTAGAGATCAAGCTGGGTCGGAATAGGTGATCTGGAACACAGGGAATTTTAGCAATTCTGGTGGTGTCTCTTCCTTATTGAATATTCCTTATTGAATATTCAATAAGGAAGAGACACCAGCAAAATCGCTAAAATTCCCTGTGATCCGGAACGGCTTCGATTATACCACTGGAAAAGTCTGGACCATTATGGGTATAGTTGTTTTCATTTTACTTGGCACTGACCTTTATGCAAAATACTTTCATATTTGCCAAATAACCTAACATACATCAAAATGATTTATTTATATCATAGCACACATATATAAAGGTGTGCAAGGAAGTATTACTTCATAATATTTTTGGGAAAAGGCGAGGATTGTAATTTATGATGATAAAATCTATTCAAGCTGTGCCATGTTAAATGAAATATGTAATAAATTTATACGGTTAATATGCTGGTATGTTTGCCTTAACCCCTTCCCAAACGACAAAATTTTAGAATGATCCTATTTGAAAGCTTTTGCAGACGAAGAAATGAATGTTGATAGAGATGAGATTTGTGTATGAAATAGCTCAGAAAATATTGAGACAAAGGGAGAAGCTGCTGACTATCAGCAGTTTCTTCTTTTGTCTCAATGTTTTCAAAAGTCTTTTCTATTATAGACGTCAAAACCAGGTCTTGTTTGGGAAAGGGCTAATATATAAGGTCTCTGCTTCATCTGTTCATCCGATCAGTTTCAACAGTAAACTAGCATAATTTCAACTTCCGATCAGATCAACTCGATCGCTTCAATTCCCCGATCAAACCCGACCCAATTACTCATCGATCTCTAGATAGTCGACCGAAATCGACCTCTGCAGTCGATTTGACCGGATGAGCACAGGACCAGTTGACCGAGAAATCGGAAACCAATAAAGTAGGGTTACAACATGTACAAGCCGATGTGATCGAGTCCTGATAAAATTTTCTTCTCGATTGCACAAGAGTATTTTTGACATGACAAAAATCAGAGTGATGCAGATCAGACACGTTTACTCTGACCTATCTAAATCATCCGTGCCGACCGAGCGCGATCTGCACTCGATTGCTTGATCGGGTTTGATCGAGTTGATACGAACAACAAGGGAACCTAGCATAACGGTTTTTAACCTACTTTGGTCCATCGTGTTATTGTCGATCCTATATTTCAAGGTCGGTGATTTTATTAGAAACGAATAATAAGTTCAAAGGCGGAATCATTGAATATTAGTAATTGCTTTTGAATTTTTAATTCACGAATTTAAATCTTGCGTGTCAGGGTTGACCTTTTTTTGTTGTTTTTATGTGTAGGCCTACATGAAACTGTAATGTTGATTAGGCCTACTTATGTGTAACGTTGAAAAGCTGAAAAATGACATGCAGGGATTTTTCTTAGGATTGGGGGAAGACACAGAACGCTGGTAGAAAGGGGAAAATCACATGCGCTATCCCAGTTTTAGGGAAAATTGTATACTAAAACCCTCTTATACCCACTACTGTAGACTTGAGAATAAGCAGGGTTAATTTGTAAAGCTGCAGAAATTGTGGAAAATGTTTCCTTGTTATTTCACTTGGGTTTTTAGTGTGATATTTGAAAATATATATTGGGGAAATTTACTTATGGGGAAAAATTGCATTATTTCTGGAGAGGAAGACGCTGGAAACCAGTGTCACTTTCTCAAGGGGTAAAAGCCCCTGACATGTATGTACACATGCATTCATCTTAACATTAGAAACATCTTTCACAGGACATAATCGTGAAGCAAGAACCCTCGTTAATGGTATCGAGGGCTGTTACGAGTATGCTGTCTACATTACCTACGATATCGGGCTCGAGGCCGCCAAATCCGTCGTCGATCACTCCTCAGAGTGTAAGCAGTTCATCAAACACGAATGTAAGGGGTCTTACTGCGCCGCATGGGACAATCGAAACAACATCCGGTCGACGTATTTCACTGGTTCCCCGTCCTCGGGAAAGAGATGCGCATGCGGAGAAACGGGCACCTGCGATAACAACCAAGCCCACTGCAACTGCGACAATAACGATGCTGTTTGGAGGTTCGATGAAGGATTTGTGACAACCAGGAGTGATCTGCCCATGACGGGATTTACTGCCGGCGACACGGGTAAGTCGGATATAGTGGTTCAACGATATTCTGATTGCCACCAAACAATAAAGACCATGCTCATTTACCAATTGAAGGTTATACTGGTCAAAACTATACTTAACAAAAGTGAAAACGCTACACTACAAGATTTCTTATTTCTGGAAAAGTATCTAACTAATGGCTTGAAATATATTTTGACGTCATTTCCCAGGCGTTCAGCTATCGTTTTGTCGAAATTTCATTGCCTTGTCTCCTTTAATGTCAGAGTTATAGGCCTTAATGTGTTTAGAGCTAATTTCATCTAATACCGCATATGCGCATGCGCAGAAAGCACTTCATTATTTTTTCGGAATTGGTCATATCCGGGTTGTCGAAAAAACACTTAAAATCTCACTTATCCCTTGTAGCAAGCTCTAAAGTCAAGGTCTAATCAGTCAATTTTGCAAATTACCTCCCTTTAACATAAACAAATAGGGAATTTAAAATGTTTGGTATTCACAAACTTATCACGGTTTTCGATTGGGTTTTTTGCAACATCATGCTGGCCTTACATGGGATTTTTGAACCCTTTCTTCGATAAGGATTGTTCCCAGATTTCCATGCAATAGCGATTTCAATTTCCTATGGAGATTACATTGTAAAATTTTCAAGCTTTGGAACCTAGTGAAAATTCCGCTTTTCAAACATCATTTTCTAAAGGCTGCCACAATGTTATGCAAACTTCTTTTCAGTTTCTGACTGGTAACTCGTCAGACTACCATTCCGTAAAGTATGGCATAGCTTGCATTCTTCTGCTTGGATTTTTGAAGATTTAAATTGTGTATAATTTCCGTTCAAATTGTACACCTAAAAAACGGACACCTGTCACATTAGAAGGGCCCGTTTTTCATTCTCGTAATTAAGATCCACAAAATGTTTAGTGCTTTGCACAACCAAGTAAATGAACAATGCGAAACACTTTCATTTGATTTTTTTACTTGTTGTTTTTAGAAGAAATAACACAAGCAAAGTAGGTGTAGCGTTTTCACTTTTGTTCAGTATAGATCATATCTATGATAATCAGGATTTTCATGTAATATTGACGAGACGAGTTGCACGTGCGTCTCTATGATAACATGTTTTTATAGGTTAAATCTTTGTTTATAAACAGCAGATTAGCGTTGGACCACTGTATATAATAGATTCACAATTATAATACGTTCAAAGTTAAACGAGAATCGTTTACGGTTGTTTTGGTTTATTTTTAGGTAGAACTACTATAAACGATTTAAAAATCTTTTACTAATGAGGGTCTAGACCGATAACGGAAAAGAGGGGAGGCAGGATGTATATTTGACTATTTATAGTAACAACTTATACATATTCATACCTGTCCACCCTAAAATAAACCAAAATATTTGTATCGATTCTCGTTTAACTTTGAACGTTTAATACCTTTACCCACGTAAAATTAAAGCAAGACAACCGTATCTATTCTCGTTTAATTGTGAATCTATTATAGTCTATCGGTTTTAACTGTAGACTTGTATACGTAAAATAAAAGCAATTAAACGAGAATAGATACGGTTGTCTTGCTTTTATTTTACGTAGGTAAAGGTAGTAGTTCTACATAAAAATAAACCAAAACAACCGTAAACTATTCTCAAAAGAGAAAGTGTTTGTGTTGGGCCAATTATCAACAACAAGAAGTAAAGTGTTTGTAGGCCTATACAACTCTACAGTTATAGCCGATGAGTTATACATGACGATGCTTTTAAACATAAACCTCGTAACTGCAGCTTAAAAGCTGCAGTTACATGGTTTTTGTTGAAAAGCTACGATAACCACGACGGGGAATTCGCTTAGCCATCTCCCAAACTACGAAAACTACAGAGAAAGTGCTAATGACTCTACAAAGGAAATTTTCTGTTGGTCCTCCGGTCACGTTTGGCTCTGTCTCTGCGAGCACAATTTATGGACCGAAACAAGTGAGATTTCTAATTTGTTGCTGACCTGTTTTGGTCCAAACACCGTGCCCATATAGATAAAACAAACGTGACCGAAAGACACACAGTCTAAGACTTCTTGCAAAGCCATTGACTCGGTCTATTGAGCTTCCATATGTGTATGTAGGTAGGTTTTCATTTTTCCCATCTCTTTTTACTAGTTTTTTTATCATAATTAGCCTATTCGTAGAGAAGGCTAAGTTGGGTTTCTCCGGTCACCCGGGTGTAGGCTTTGACCCTACTTAGGGTTTCACACAGGAGTCATGTCTGTATGTGCAAATTCGTTACTCTGACTTTTAATTTAGCGGAATTTTAACCCTTTTCAGACTTACGATTGTTTCACTATCCAATACTTGAATGTCAGTTGAGCTTTGCTGTCCTTTGACATGTCTTGTTGATTATTTGATGGATGCAGGTAAAATGTCAAAATGCAATTAAATTAACCTCAGTAGATCTAACTAGGGAAATGACAGGCATCGGAGGGCAAAACAAATATGATGTTGAGTTATGACTTTAAGAGATATGTTTATTGCAGTTTGAAATAAGTTTTGTTGCTATTGTTAAATTCCTGATAATTCCCTAGAGTCGTTTATTTTATTTTATGGCAATTTAAACTGTAGGGGCGACACAAAATTACACTGCCTCATCGGCCAACGTTTTCAACTGTACGATTTCCCTATTTTCTTTCGATCTCGCTCATCACCTGAGCTGCGTTCTTTAGAGCGAGATTTCTTGAGATATCTTGAGATTTCTTTAGATGTTTTGGGATAAAGCGCTCTTTTGAGCAAGATTTTTAAGACAATCACTGGGAGCCGCCATTGCTCTATACTTCTTTTGGAACCCCTTGGTAAATTCTGTAGAATCTATATGGGAGAGAATTGACCGAGTTGTTCCAAATGCTCCATGATTCATAAACCGCGGAGTTGCGAATGTTCCATACTTCATACAAATGACGTCATGATGACGTCATTTGTATGAAGTATGGAACATTCGGAACCCCTCGCTTATAATCTCTGTCTCAAAAACGCTGTATCAAAACATCTTATGAAATCTTAAAAAAATCTTGCTCTAAAGAACGCACCTCTATTCTCGCGACTTCTGCGAGATTTCTTTATCCAATCGTCGGCCGTTAATGCAGTAAAAAGTGTAAACTCTGATACAAAATTGCACTGGCTAGAAAAATAAGATCTGTGACATCTTTTTCTTGACAAATATGGTACAAGCAAAATCAGGCAGCAAAATTTCACTGGCGCTGAATGAGTGTACAGGAATGGAAGTAAATGCCGCATGTTAGATTTGTTGTCGACTATATTTCATTAGCTTCTATTTGTGATAAACGAAAATAACTATTTGCTAGTTTATGCCTATCCAGACTTTTGTGCTCGGATATAGGCCTTATTTTGTCGGTCGAAAAGACTCACACGGCGCCAAAGTGTACCACATTGATCTTTTTTTTTTTTAAAGTAATGATATTAAAATAAAGAAAAGGGTCCGGGGATATCTTGTGACTCCGTAGGTATTATTGAATTCAGGGTAGGCTACCATTATATGCTATACTATAGATAGACAACGACATGTGAATGATCAAAGATCAGCGAGTCTAAATTGACGGGGTAAGAGGGATTTCGAATTATAAAAATGTGTGACTAGAACATGTGCTCCTGTAATAAATCTACGAGGTACTATCTGAATACAGCCACTGAACTCCCACAGCATCGCGGACAGCATGCAATACCTGTAATTGTTCACTTTTATTCAGTGGAAAAAATGCGCTCCTCCCTATTTACATGTATTGGAATATACCGTAACCTTTCGTCACGGCTCACGACTCGATGTCTATTTATACAGTTGGCGCCACATCGTATGGCACAATGTTTATATTTTCTTCAAATGTATAGCGGACGAGAATTGACCTGGCAGAGCATTCCATTCGATTAACATTGGCTGCTCTGCCAGGTCATTTATCGTGAGGTATAATTGAACGTTTAGCAAAACATAAACACGTGCCATACGATGTGGCGCCAACTGTAGTTATGTGATTGTCGGGCACTATCGAAAGTCTTTATTCCGGAACGTAATCACTGAGATCTGATAAAGTGGATTGTGGATGTTCAGCCTAACAACGACTCATTATGCCCATTGTCTGCTTCATTTATAATTTATCTAAAAATTTGTCTATATTGCGTCGCTTTTCTGCAAAAATCTCGTATCTGCAGCTTGTTTTAAGCTGCAGATACGAGGTTTTTGAAGAAAAGCAGCGATTGATGACATAATCGTTAGTGGGGAGTCAAAACCTTGTAACTACAGCTTGATAAAGCTGGAGTTACGAGGTTTTGATCTCCCACTAGCGATATGATCACAACAAAGTGCTGTTTGAGAAACGGTTTACCCATTCCCACACAATAACATTTTCGATTCCAAAAAAGGCTTTGGAAAACATCGTGGAAAGCGAAGAAATTTTTTGTGTTTTTTTCTACCACAAAGCGGTACAATTCTATTTTTTTAACTTGAAAATGTCGTATGCGACTTCTTCCAAATTGAAATAACCCTTTTTTGCCATTTTTATTTTCTTTTTTGAAAGGGTTTTAGTATAGATCGGTCGAGTTATGAACACTTATTTGATATTTGATGCGTTCACACTTTTGTAATCAAGTAAAAAAGAAGCAGTGAAAGATAGCAAGTTAACTACCTTTATGAATGTAGCCATAATCGCTAATTGGATCAAATATATTTTATTCATAGTCTTTTTGATATATACAACAAGACTATCAATGCATACGAATTATGAAATGCGAAATTGATTAAAATGAATGCAAAATTGATTAGAATGAATGCAAAATTGATTAAACTGAATGCAAAATTGATCAGTACCCGGTATGACACGTTAGCTCATAAAGATCATTACCGCGCACTACAGATCTAATAGACATTCTAGTGTCACTTTTGTCTGCAAGTTCCATTCACCATTAGATACCAAACACTTCGTACAATTTCGGGCGTTAAATGTGGCAACGACGGAAATTGACGAGGGTATCCCTCGTCAATTTCCGCTGCCACAGATAACGACCGGAAATTGGCGAGGGTATATCGTCATATTTATAATCGTTATTTTCCATTGCCACGAATGACGCCCGAAGTGTTTGGTAATGCTACGTTCCCACTGTCGTGCGTTCTTTTACGAATGCCACGATTGACCAGTCGTTACTTATCGTTGCATTTCACCGACATTTTTGCGTTCAATACGTTGCGATGAGAATTATTACGGTCTAAGGCGACCTGCTGCGATTTTATACGATTATTCAATTCCAAGGAAGGAGACCTGATACGATCTTATCGACTTTCATATACGATTGTGTAAGATTAGATACTGTCCGATACGTTCTTCAAAATCAGGCTTGTCGACTTGAGACGATAAAACATGTGCAGATACGTTCCGATACGTTCTTTCTGACCCGATGCGCTCAATTGAGACCAGGTACAATTGTGGCAGTACGATCCAAAAAGAGTGTCGCGATTGGCTCTACGATTGGAATCTGATGGGGCATAAATATGGCCCGACAAATGCAAAATGTGTCCTTTTAAGTCTTAGCTTACAACAGAGAGGCCATAATTTTTAGTAATATGACAGAAAGAACAGAAAAGGATGTAGCATTTACTGTGCTTTTATATAGTTATATAGTCACAAATGAAGATGGGGAACAAAGCCATCTACAACACCTAGAAAACGTGCTGCAAACAGACAGTGTTGTGTGCGGCTATGGCTTACAGAAGAAAGGGTGCTACTATATGGACAGTATTCCACACTCTAAGACATCCATTTTTAAAGATTTGCAGATCCAACGACGATCCATAATTACACGCGGTTTACAAGAGATTTTTCTAAGAAGTGTACGTACAAGAAGGTTGCTCCATACATCGAAAGGGAAGCCATCTGTTTTAGGAAACCTATGACATTTGATCTTAAATTGTCGGTGACGCTGATACATCTTGAAACTGGAAATAACAACCGATCTCTTGCTTATGCATTTAGGTGTGGTGTATCAAGTACATCGAAGGTGGTACCGGAAGTGTGTCATGCTATTGTGATGGCATACGAAGACGAGGTATTCAATTTACATTTATCCTCTCAAGCATTGAAATTATTAGCTAATCAATTCGAAGTGAGATTGAACATTCCACTTGCAATTTAAGGAGCTGTAGATAGAAAACAATGTGTTATCAAGAAGCCACCACAACATGGAATCCTTTATAACATTTTAGGGAGTTCTTTTCGATTACACTCCTGGCTCTAGTCGATGCAGATTACAAATATGTCTGGGGACGAGGTTGGGGGTAAAGGACGCATGTCGGACGCTCGGATACTTGGGGATTCGGAGCTATCTAGAAGATGGATCCATAGGACTTCAAGAACCATGTCCAATGCCCGCAAACCTGGATGATCATCAGTGTGTGCCATTTGTCACCTTAAGCGACAACGCTTTTGCTCTATGGCATTACCATATGAAGCAACAATAGGAATAACTTGTCTGGAGAGGAAAGGATTTTCAAATATAG
>CAVMGG010000366.1:0-22500 GCA_963680895.1 Fragum sueziense
AGTGAGTCAGTCACAGTCAGTGAGTCAGTCAGTGAGTCAGTCACAGTCAGTGAGTCAGTCTGTGAGTCAGTCAGTCATTCAGTCAGTAGGTCAGTCAGTCTGTCTCTCAGTCAGTAGGTCAGTCTGTCAGTAGGTCTTTCAGTAGGTCAGTCATTTGGTCGATCGATCAGTCCAGTCAGTTAGTCAGTCTGCCAGTAGGTCAGCCAGTCAGTCAGTAGGTCATTCTGTCAGTCAGTGGGTCAGCCAGTCCGTCATTAAGTCATTCAGCAGTCACTAGGTCAGCCAATCTGTAAGTCAGTCAGTTAGTTGGTCAGTCAGCTAATCACTCAGACTGTAAGACAGCTAGTCACTCAGTCTGTCAGACAGCTAGTCACCCAGTCAGTCAGTCAGACAGCTAGTCACTCAGTCTGTCAGACAGCTAGTCACTCAGTCAGTCAGTAGGTCAGCCAGTCAGTCAGTCAGTAGGTCAACCAGTTAGCAGGTCAAGAGATCAGTCAGTCAGTCAGTAGATCAGCCAGTCAGTCAGTAGGTCAATTTGTCATTCAGTGGGTCAGTCAGTCTGTCTTTAGGTCATCAAGTCTGTCAGTCAGCCAGTCACTCAGTAGGTCAGTCAGTTGCTCAGCCTGTCATTCACTGAGCCAGTCAGTCAGTCACTGAGTCAGTCAGTCTGTCGGTGGGTGGGTCAGTCACTGAGTCAGTCAGTCTGTCGGTGGGTGGGTCGGTCTGTGGGTGGGTCGGTCTGTGGGTGGGTCAGTCGGTCGGTCGGTCGGTCGGTCGGTCGCGTCGGTCGGTCGGGTCGGGTCGGGTCGGGGTCGGGTCGGGTCGGGTCGGGTCGGGTCGGGTCGGGTCGGGTCGGGTCGGTCGGTCGGTCGGTCGGTCGGTCGGTCGGTCGGTCGGTCGGTCGGTCGGTCGGTCGGTCGGTCGGTCGGTCGGTCGGTCGGTCAGTCGGTCAGTCAGTCAGTCAGTCAGTCAGTCAGTCAGTCAGTCAGTCAGTCAGTCAGTCAGTCAGTCAGTCAGTTAGTCAGTCAGTCAGTCAGTCAGTTAGTCAGTTAGTCAGCTACTCAGTCAGTCAGTCAGTCAGTCAGTCAGTCAGTCAGTCAGTCAGTCAGTCAGTCAGTCAGTCAGTCAGTCAGTCAGTCAGTCAGTCAGTCAGTCAGTCAGTCAGTCAGTCAGTCAGTCAGTCAGTCAGTCAGTCAGTCAGTCAGTCAGTCTGCCAGTAGGTCAGCCAGTCAGTCAGTAGGTCATTCTGTCAGTCTGTGGGTCAGCCAGTCCGTCATTAGGTCATTCAGCAGTCATAAGGTCAGTCAGTCAGTCAGTCAGTCAGTCAGCTAGTCAGTCAGCTAGTCAGCTAGTTAGTCAGCTAGTCACTCAGTCTGTCAGACAGCTAGTCACTCAGTAGGTTGGTCAGTCAGTCGGTCTTACCGTCGGTCGGTCAGTCAGTCACTCAGTCTGTCAGACAGCTAGTCACTCAGTCTGTCAGACATCTACTCACTCAGTCAGTCAGTATGTCAGCCAGTCAGTCAGTCAGTAAATCAGTCAGTCAGTCACAGTCAGTGAGTCAGTCACAGTAAGTGAGTCAGTCACAGTCAGTGAGTCAGTCAGTGAGTCAGTCACAGTCAGTGAGTCAGTCTGTGAGTCAGTCAGTCATTCAGTCAGTAGGTCAGTCAGTCTGTCTCTCAGTCAGTAGGTCAGTCTGTCAGTAGGTCTTTCAGTAGGTCAGTCATTTGGTCGATCGATCAGTCAGTCAGTTAGTCAGTCTGCCAGTAGGTCAGCCAGTCAGTCAGTAGGTCATTCTGTCAGTCAGTGGGTCAGCCAGTCCGTCATTAGGTCATTCAGCAGTCACTAGGTCAGCCAATCTGTAAGTCAGTCAGTTAGTTGGTCAGTCAGCTAATCACTCAGACTGTAAGACAGCTAGTCACTCAGTCTGTCAGACAGCTAGTCACCCAGTCAGTCAGTCAGACAGCTAGTCACTCAGTCTGTCAGACAGCTAGTCACTCAGTCAGTCAGTAGGTCAGCCAGTCAGTTCAGTCAGTAGGTCAACCAGTTAGCAGGTGCAAGAGATCAGTCAGTCAGTCAGTAGATCAGCCAGTGAGTCAGTAGGTCAATTTGTCATTCAGTGGGTCAGTCAGTCTGTCTTTAGGTCATCAAGTCTGTCAGTCAGCCAGTCACTCAGTAGGTCAGTCAGTTGCTCAGCCTGTCATTCACTGAGCCAGTCAGTCAGTCACTGAGTCAGTCAGTCTGTCGGTGGGAGGGTCAGTCACTGAGTCAGTCAGTCTGTCGGTGGGTGGTCGGTCTGTGGGTGGGTCGGTCTGTGGGGTGGGTCAGTCGGTCGGTCGGTCGGTCGGTCGGTCGGGTCGGGTCGGGTCGGGTCGGGTCGGGTCGGGTCGGGTCGGGTCGGGTCGGGTCGGGTCGGGTCGGGTCGGGTCGGGTCGGGTCGGGTCGGGTCGGGTCGGGTCGGTCGGTCGGTCGGTCGGTCGGTCGGTCGGTCGGTCGGGTCCGGTCGGTCGGTCGGTCGGTCGGTCGGTCAGTCAGTCAGTCAGTCAGTCAGTCAGTCAGTCAGTCAGTCAGTCAGTCAGTCAGTTAGTCAGTCAGTCAGTCAGTCAGTTAGTCAGTTAGTCAGCTACTCAGTCAGTCAGTCAGTCAGTCAGTCAGTCAGTCAGTCAGTCAGTCATTCAGTCAGTCAGTCAGTCAGTCAGTCAGTCAGTCAGTCAGTCAGTCAGTCAGTCAGTCAGTCAGTCAGTCAGTCAGTCAGTCAGTCAGTAAGTCAGTCAGTCAGTCAGTCAGTCTGCCAGTAGGTCAGCCAGTCAGTCAGTAGGTCATTCTGTCAGTCTGTGGGTCAGCCAGTCCGTCATTAGGTCATTCAGCAGTCATAAGGTCAGTCAGTCAGTCAGTCAGTCAGTCAGCTAGTCAGTCAGCTAGTCAGCTAGTTAGTCAGCTAGTCACTCAGTCTGTCAGACAGCTAGTCACTCAGTAGGTTGGTCAGTCAGTCGGTCTTACCGTCGGTCGGTCAGTCAGTCACTCAGTCTGTCAGACAGCTAGTCACTCAGTCTGTCAGACATCTACTCACTCAGTCAGTCAGTATGTCAGCCAGTCAGTCAGTCAGTAAATCAGTCAGTCAGTCACAGTCAGTGAGTCAGTCAAAGTAAGTGAGTCAGTCACAGTCAGTGAGTCAGTCAGTGAGTCAGTCACAGTCAGTGAGTCAGTCTGTGAGTCAGTCAGTCATTCAGTCAGTAGGTCAGTCAGTCTGTCTCTCAGTCAGTAGGTCAGTCTGTCAGTAGGTCTTTCAGTAGGTCAGTCATTTGGTCGATCGATCAGTCAGTCAGTTAGTCAGTCTGCCAGTAGGTCAGCCAGTCAGTCAGTAGGTCATTCTGTCAGTCAGTGGGTCAGCCAGTCCGTCATTAGGTCATTCAGCAGTCACTAGGTCAGCCAATCTGTAAGTCAGTCAGTTAGTTGGTCAGTCAGCTAATCACTCAGACTGTAAGACAGCTAGTCACTCAGTCTGTCAGACAGCTAGTCACCCAGTCAGTCAGTCAGACAGCTAGTCACTCAGTCTGTCAGACAGCTAGTCACTCAGTCAGTCAGTAGGTCAGCCAGTCAGTCAGTCAGTAGGTCAACCAGTTAGCAGGTCAAGAGATCAGTCAGTCAGTCAGTAGATCAGCCAGTCAGTCAGTAGGTCAATTTGTCATTCAGTGGGTCAGTCAGTCTGTCTTTAGGTCATCAAGTCTGTCAGTCAGCCAGTCACTCAGTAGGTCAGTCAGTTGCTCAGCCTGTCATTCACTGAGCCAGTCAGTCAGTCACTGAGTCAGTCAGTCTGTCGGTGGGTGGGTCAGTCACTGAGTCAGTCAGTCTGTCGGTGGGTGGGTCGGTCTGTGGGTGGGTCGGTCTGTGGGTGGGTCAGTCGGTCGGTCGGTCGGTCGGTCGGTCGGTCGGTCGGTCGGTCGGTCGGTCGGTCGGGTCGGGTCGGGTCGGGTCGGGTCGGGTCGGGTCGGGTCGGGTCGGGTCGGGTCGGGTCGGGTCGGGTCGGGTCGGTCGGTCGGTCGGTCGGTCGGTCGGTCGGTCGGTCGGTCGGTCGGTCGGTCGGTCGGTCGGTCGGTCGGTCGGTCAGTCAGTCAGTCAGTCAGTCAGTCAGTCAGTCAGTCAGTCAGTCAGTCAGTCAGTTAGTCAGTCAGTCAGTCAGTCAGTTAGTCAGTTAGTCAGCTACTCAGTCAGTCAGTCAGTCAGTCAGTCAGTCAGTCAGTCAGTCAGTCAGTCAGTCAGTCAGTCAGTCAGTCAGTCAGTCAGTCAGTCAGTCAGTCAGTCAGTCAGTCAGTCAGTCAGTCAGTCTGCCAGTAGGTCAGCCAGTCAGTCAGTAGGTCATTCTGTCAGTCTGTGGGTCAGCCAGTCCGTCATTAGGTCATTCAGCAGTCATAAGGTCAGTCAGTCAGTCAGTCAGTCAGTCAGCTAGTCAGTCAGCTAGTCAGCTAGTTAGTCAGCTAGTCACTCAGTCTGTCAGACAGCTAGTCACTCAGTAGGTTGGTCAGTCAGTCGGTCTTACCGTCGGTCGGTCAGTCAGTCACTCAGTCTGTCAGACAGCTAGTCACTCAGTCTGTCAGACATCTACTCACTCAGTCAGTCAGTATGTCAGCCAGTCAGTCAGTCAGTAAATCAGTCAGTCAGTCACAGTCAGTGAGTCAGTCACAGTAAGTGAGTCAGTCACAGTCAGTGAGTCAGTCAGTGAGTCAGTCACAGTCAGTGAGTCAGTCTGTGAGTCAGTCAGTCATTCAGTCAGTAGGTCAGTCAGTCTGTCTCTCAGTCAGTAGGTCAGTCTGTCAGTAGGTCTTTCAGTAGGTCAGTCATTTGGTCGATCGATCAGTCAGTCAGTTAGTCAGTCTGCCAGTAGGTCAGCCAGTCAGTCAGTAGGTCATTCTGTCAGTCAGTGGGTCAGCCAGTCCGTCATTAGGTCATTCAGCAGTCACTAGGTCAGCCAATCTGTAAGTCAGTCAGTTAGTTGGTCAGTCAGCTAATCACTCAGACTGTAAGACAGCTAGTCACTCAGTCTGTCAGACAGCTAGTCACCCAGTCAGTCAGTCAGACAGCTAGTCACTCAGTCTGTCAGACAGCTAGTCACTCAGTCAGTCAGTAGGTCAGCCAGTCAGTCAGTCAGTAGGTCAACCAGTTAGCAGGTCAAGAGATCAGTCAGTCAGTCAGTAGATCAGCCAGTCAGTCAGTAGGTCAATTTGTCATTCAGTGGGTCAGTCAGTCTGTCTTTAGGTCATCAAGTCTGTCAGTCAGCCAGTCACTCAGTAGGTCAGTCAGTTGCTCAGCCTGTCATTCACTGAGCCAGTCAGTCAGTCACTGAGTCAGTCAGTCTGTCGGTGGGTGGGTCAGTCACTGAGTCAGTCAGTCTGTCGGTGGGTGGGTCGGTCTGTGGGTGGGTCGGTCTGTGGGTGGGTCAGTCGGTCGGTCGGTCGGTCGGTCGGTCGGTCGGTCGGTCGGTCGGTCGGTCGGTCGGTCGGTCGGGTCGGGTCGGGTCGGGTCGGGTCGGGTCGGGTCGGGTCGGGTCGGGTCGGGTCGGGTCGGGTCGGGTCGGTCGGTCGGTCGGTCGGTCGGTCGGTCGGTCGGTCGGTCGGTCGGTCGGTCGGTCGGTCGGTCGGTCGGTCGGTCAGTCAGTCAGTCAGTCAGTCAGTCAGTCAGTCAGTCAGTCAGTCAGTCAGTCAGTCAGTCAGTTAGTCAGTCAGTCAGTCAGTCAGTTAGTCAGTTAGTCAGCTACTCAGTCAGTCAGTCAGTCAGTCAGTCAGTCAGTCAGTCAGTCAGTCAGTCAGTCAGTCAGTCAGTCAGTCAGTCAGTCAGTCAGTCAGTCAGTCAGTCAGTCAGTCAGTCAGTCAGTCAGTCAGTCTGCCAGTAGGTCAGCCAGTCAGTCAGTAGGTCATTCTGTCAGTCTGTGGGTCAGCCAGTCCGTCATTAGGTCATTCAGCAGTCATAAGGTCAGTCAGTCAGTCAGTCAGTCAGTCAGCTAGTCAGTCAGCTAGTCAGCTAGTTAGTCAGCTAGTCACTCAGTCTGTCAGACAGCTATTCACTCAGTAGGTTGGTCAGTCAGTCGGTCTTACCGTCGGTCGGTCAGTCAGTCACTCAGTCTGTCAGACAGCTAGTCACTCAGTCTGTCTGACATCTACTCACTCAGTCAGTCAGTATGTCAGCCAGTCAGTCAGTCAGTAAATCAGTCAGTCAGTCACAGTCAGTGAGTCAGTCACAGTAAGTGAGTCAGTCACAGTCAGTGAGTCAGTCAGTGAGTCAGTCACAGTCAGTGAGTCAGTCTGTGAGTCAGTCAGTCATTCAGTCAGTAGGTCAGTCAGTCTGTCTCTCAGTCAGTAGGTCAGTCTGTCAGTAGGTCTTTCAGTAGGTCAGTCATTTGGTCGATCGATCAGTCAGTCAGTTAGTCAGTCTGCCAGTAGGTCAGCCAGTCAGTCAGTAGGTCATTCTGTCAGTCAGTGGGTCAGCCAGTCCGTCATTAGGTCATTCAGCAGTCACTAGGTCAGCCAATCTGTAAGTCAGTCAGTTAGTTGGTCAGTCAGCTAATCACTCAGACTGTAAGACAGCTAGTCACTCAGTCTGTCAGACAGCTAGTCACCCAGTCAGTCAGTCAGACAGCTAGTCACTCAGTCTGTCAGACAGCTAGTCACTCAGTCAGTCAGTAGGTCAGCCAGTCAGTCAGTCAGTAGGTCAACCAGTTAGCAGGTCAAGAGATCAGTCAGTCAGTCAGTAGATCAGCCAGTCAGTCAGTAGGTCAATTTGTCATTCAGTGGGTCAGTCAGTCTGTCTTTAGGTCATCAAGTCTGTCAGTCAGCCAGTCACTCAGTAGGTCAGTCAGTTGCTCAGCCTGTCATTCACTGAGCCAGTCAGTCAGTCACTGAGTCAGTCAGTCTGTCGGTGGGTGGGTCAGTCACTGAGTCAGTCAGTCTGTCGGTGGGTGGGTCGGTCTGTGGGTGGGTCGGTCTGTGGGTGGGTCAGTCGGTCGGTCGGTCGGTCGGTCGGTCGGTCGGGTCGGGTCGGGTCGGGTCGGGTCGGGTCGGGTCGGGTCGGGTCGGGTCGGGTCGGGTCGGGTCGGGTCGGGTCGGTCGGTCAGTCGGTCGGTCGGTCGGTCGGTCGGTCGGTCGGTCGGTCGGTCGGTCGGTCGGTCGGTCGGTCGGTCGGTCAGTCATCAGTCAGTCAGTCAGTCAGTCAGTCAGTCAGTCAGTCAGTTAGTCAGTCAGTCAGTCAGTCAGTCAGTCAGTTAGTCAGCTACTCAGTCAGTCAGTCAGTCAGTCAGTCAGTCAGTCAGTCAGTCAGTCAGTCAGTCAGTCAGTCAGTCAGTCAGTCAGTCAGTCAGTCAGTCAGTCAGTCAGTCAGTCTGCCAGTAGGTCAGCCAGTCAGTCAGTAGGTCATTCTGTCAGTCTGTGGGTCAGCCAGTCCGTCATTAGGTCATTCAGCAGTCATAAGGTCAGTCAGTCAGTCAGTCAGTCAGCTAGTCAGTCAGCTAGTCAGCTAGTTAGTCAGCTAGTCACTCAGTCTGTCAGACAGCTAGTCACTCAGTAGGTTGGTCAGTCAGTCGGTCTTACCGTCGGTCGGTCAGTCAGTCACTCAGTCTGTCAGACAGCTAGTCACTCAGTCTGTCAGACATCTACTCACTCAGTCAGTCAGTATGTCAGCCAGTCAGTCAGTCAGTAAATCAGTCAGTCAGTCACAGTCAGTGAGTCAGTCACAGTAAGTGAGTCAGTCACAGTCAGTGAGTCAGTCAGTGAGTCAGTCACAGTCAGTGAGTCAGTCTGTGAGTCAGTCAGTCATTCAGTCAGTAGGTCAGTCAGTCTGTCTCTCAGTCAGTAGGTCAGTCTGTCAGTAGGTCTTTCTGTAGGTCAGTCATTTGGTCGATCGATCAGTCAGTCAGTTAGTCAGTCTGCCAGTAGGTCAGCCAGTCAGTCAGTAGGTCATTCTGTCAGTCAGTGGGTCAGCCAGTCCGTCATTAGGTCATTCAGCAGTCACTAGGTCAGCCAATCTGTAAGTCAGTCAGTTAGTTGGTCAGTCAGCTAATCACTCAGACTGTAAGACAGCTAGTCACTCAGTCTGTCAGACAGCTAGTCACCCAGTCAGTCAGTCAGACAGCTAGTCACTCAGTCTGTCAGACAGCTAGTCACTCAGTCAGTCAGTAGGTCAGCCAGTCAGTCAGTCAGTAGGTCAACCAGTTAGCAGGTCAAGAGATCAGTCAGCCAGTCAGTAGATCAGCCAGTCAGTCAGTAGGTCAATTTGTCATTCAGTGGGTCAGTCAGTCTGTCTTTAGGTCATCAAGTCTGTCAGTCAGCCAGTCACTCAGTAGGTCAGTCAGTTGCTCAGCCTGTCATTCACTGAGCCAGTCAGTCAGTCACTGAGTCAGTCAGTCTGTCGGTGGGTGGGTCAGTCACTGAGTCAGTCAGTCTGTCGGTGGGTGGGTCGGTCTGTGGGTGGGTCGGTCTGTGGGTGGGTCAGTCGGTCGGTCGGTCGGTCGGTCGGTCGGTCGGTCGGTCGGTCGGGTCGGGTCGGGTCGGGTCGGGTCGGGTCGGGTCGGGTCGGGTCGGGTCGGGTCGGGTCGGGTCGGGTCGGTCGGTCGGTCGGTCGGTCGGTCGGTCGGTCGGTCGGTCGGTCGGTCGGTCGGTCGGTCAGTCAGTCAGTCAGTCAGTCAGTCAGTCAGTCAGTTAGTCAGTCAGTCAGTCAGTCAGTCAGTTAGTCAGTCAGTCAGTCAGTCAGTTAGTCAGTTAGTCAGCTACTCAGTCAGTCAGTCAGTCAGTCAGTCAGTCAGTCAGTCAGTCAGTCAGTCAGTCAGTCAGTCAGTCAGTCAGTCAGTCAGTCAGTCAGTCAGTCAGTCAGTCAGTCAGTCAGTCAGTCAGTCAGTCAGTCAGTCAGTCAGTCAGTCTGCCAGTAGGTCAGCCAGTCAGTCAGTAGGTCATTCTGTCAGTCTGTGGGTCAGCCAGTCCGTCATTAGGTCATTCAGCAGTCATAAGGTCAGTCAGTCAGTCAGTCAGTCAGTCAGCTAGTCAGTCAGCTAGTCAGCTAGTTAGTCAGCTAGTCACTCAGTCTGTCAGACAGCTAGTCACTCAGTAGGTTGGTCAGTCAGTCGGTCTTACCGTCGGTCGGTCAGTCAGTCACTCAGTCTGTCAGACAGCTAGTCACTCAGTCTGTCAGACATCTACTCACTCAGTCAGTCAGTATGTCAGCCAGTCAGTCAGTCAGTAAATCAGTCAGTCAGTCACAGTCAGTGAGTCAGTCACAGTAAGTGAGTCAGTCACAGTCAGTGAGTCAGTCAGTGAGTCAGTCACAGTCAGTGAGTCAGTCTGTGAGTCAGTCAGTCATTCAGTCAGTAGGTCAGTCAGTCTGTCTCTCAGTCAGTAGGTCAGTCTGTCAGTAGGTCTTTCAGTAGGTCAGTCATTTGGTCGATCGATCAGTCAGTCAGTTAGTCAGTCTGCCAGTAGGTCAGCCAGTCAGTCAGTAGGTCATTCTGTCAGTCAGTGGGTCAGCCAGTCCGTCATTAGGTCATTCAGCAGTCACTAGGTCAGCCAATCTGTAAGTCAGTCAGTTAGTTGGTCAGTCAGCTAATCACTCAGACTGTAAGACAGCTAGTCACTCAGTCTGTCAGACAGCTAGTCACCCAGTCAGTCAGTCAGACAGCTAGTCACTCAGTCTGTCAGACAGCTAGTCACTCAGTCAGTCAGTAGGTCAGCCAGTCAGTCAGTCAGTAGGTCAACCAGTTAGCAGGTCAAGAGATCAGTCAGTCAGTCAGTAGATCAGCCAGTCAGTCAGTAGGTCAATTTGTCATTCAGTGGGTCAGTCAGTCTGTCTTTAGGTCATCAAGTCTGTCAGTCAGCCAGTCACTCAGTAGGTCAGTCAGTTGCTCAGCCTGTCATTCACTGAGCCAGTCAGTCAGTCACTGAGTCAGTCAGTCTGTCGGTGGGTGGGTCAGTCACTGAGTCAGTCAGTCTGTCGGTGGGTGGGTCGGTCTGTGGGTGGGTCGGTCTGGGGGTGGGTCAGTCGGTCGGTCGGTCGGTCGGTCGGTCGGTCGGTCGGTCGGTCGGGTCGGGTCGGGTCGGGTCGGGTCGGGTCGGGTCGGGTCGGGTCGGGTCGGGTCGGGTCGGGTCGGGTCGGGTCGGGTCGGGTCGGGTCGGGTCGGGTCGGGTCGGGTCGGGTCGGGTCGGGTCGGGTCGGTCGGTCGGTCGGTCGGTCGGTCGGTCGGTCGGTCGGTCGGTCGGTCGGTCGGTCGGTCAGTCAGTCAGTCAGTCAGTCAGTCAGTCAGTCAGTCAGTCAGTCAGTCAGTCAGTCAGTCAGTCAGTTAGTCAGTCAGTCAGTCAGTCAGTTAGTCAGTTAGTCAGCTACTTCAGTCAGTCAGTCAGTCAGTCAGTCAGTCAGTCAGTCAGTCAGTCAGTCAGTCAGTCAGTCAGTCAGTCAGTCAGTCAGTCAGTCAGTCAGTCAGTCAGTCAGTCAGTCAGTCAGTCAGTCAGTCAGTCAGTCAGTCAGTCAGTCAGTCAGTCTGCCAGTAGGTCAGCCAGTCAGTCAGTAGGTCAGCCAGTCAGTCAGTAGGTCATTCTGTCAGTCTGTGGGTCAGCCAGTCCGTCATTAGGTCATTCAGCAGTCATTAGGTCAGTCAGTCAGTCAGTCAGTCAGTCAGCTAGTCAGTCAGCTAGTCAGCTAGTTAGTCAGCTAGTCACTCAGTCTGTCAGACAGCTAGTCACTCAGTAGGTTGGTCAGTCAGTCGGTCTTACCGTCGGTCGGTCAGTCAGTCACTCAGTCTGTCAGACAGCTAGTCACTCAGTCTGTCAGACATCTACTCACTCAGTCAGTCAGTATGTCAGCCAGTCAGTCAGTCAGTAAATCAGTCAGTCAGTCACAGTCAGTGAGTCAGTCACAGTAAGTGAGTCAGTCACAGTCAGTGAGTCAGTCAGTGAGTCAGTCACAGTCAGTGAGTCAGTCTGTGAGTCAGTCAGTCATTCAGTCAGTAGGTCAGTCAGTCTGTCTCTCAGTCAGTAGGTCAGTCTGTCAGTAGGTCTTTCGGTAGGTCAGTCATTTGGTCGATCGATCAGTCAGTCAGTTAGTCAGTCTGCCAGTAGGTCAGCCAGTCAGTCAGTAGGTCATTCTGTCAGTCAGTGGGTCAGCCAGTCCGTCATTAGGTCATTCAGCAGTCACTAGGTCAGCCAATCTGTAAGTCAGTCAGTTAGTTGGTCAGTCAGCTAATCACTCAGACTGTAAGACAGCTAGTCACTCAGTCTGTCAGACAGCTAGTCACCCAGTCAGTCAGTCAGACAGCTAGTCACTCAGTCTGTCAGACAGCTAGTCACTCAGTCAGTCAGTAGGTCAGCCAGTCAGTCAGTCAGTAGGTCAACCAGTTAGCAGGTCAAGAGATCAGTCAGTCAGTCAGTAGATCAGCCAGTCAGTCAGTAGGTCAATTTGTCATTCAGTGGGTCAGTCAGTCTGTCTTTAGGTCATCAAGTCTGTCAGTCAGCCAGTCACTCAGTAGGTCAGTCAGTTGCTCAGCCTGTCATTCACTGAGCCAGTCAGTCAGTCACTGAGTCAGTCAGTCTGTCGGTGGGTGGGTCAGTCACTGAGTCAGTCAGTCTGTCGGTGGGTGGGTCGGTCTGTGGGTGGGTCGGTCTGTGGGTGGGTCAGTCGGTCGGTCGGTCGGTCGGTCGGTCGGTCGGTCGGTCGGTCGGGTCGGGTCGGGTCGGGTCGGGTCGGGTCGGGTCTGGTCGGGTCGGGTCGGGTCGGGTCGGGTCGGTCGGTCGGTCGGTCGGTCGGTCGGTCGGTCGGTCGGTCGGTCGGTCGGTCGGTCGGTCGGTCGGTCGGTCGGTCGGTCGGTCGGTCGGTCGGTCAGTCAGTCAGTCAGTCAGTCAGTCAGTCAGTCAGTCAGTCAGTTAGTCAGTCAGTCAGTCAGTCAGTTAGTCAGTTAGTCAGCTACTCAGTCAGTCAGTCAGTCAGTCAGTCAGTCAGTCAGTCAGTCAGTCAGTCAGTCAGTCAGTCAGTCAGTCAGTCAGTCAGTCAGTCAGTCAGTCAGTCAGTCAGTCAGTCAGTCTGCCAGTAGGTCAGCCAGTCAGTCAGTAGGTCATTCTGTCAGTCTGTGGGTCAGCCAGTCCGTCATTAGGTCATTCAGCAGTCATAAGGTCAGTCAGTCAGTCAGTCAGTCAGCTAGTCAGTCAGCTAGTCAGCTAGTTAGTCAGCTAGTCACTCAGTCTGTCAGACAGCTAGTCACTCAGTAGGTTGGTCAGTCAGTCGGTCTTACCGTCGGTCGGTCAGTCAGTCACTCAGTCTGTCAGACAGCTAGTCACTCAGTCTGTCAGACATCTACTCACTCAGTCAGTCAGTATGTCAGCCAGTCAGTCAGTCAGTAAATCAGTCAGTCAGTCACAGTCAGTGAGTCAGTCACAGTAAGTGAGTCAGTCACAGTCAGTGAGTCAGTCAGTGAGTCAGTCACAGTCAGTGAGTCAGTCTGTGAGTCAGTCAGTCATTCAGTCAGTAGGTCAGTCAGTCTGTCTCTCAGTCAGTAGGTCAGTCTGTCAGTAGGTCTTTCAGTAGGTCAGTCATTTGGTCGATCGATCAGTCAGTCAGTTAGTCAGTCTGCCAGTAGGTCAGCCAGTCAGTCAGTAGGTCATTCTGTCAGTCAGTGGGTCAGCCAGTCCGTCATTAGGTCATTCAGCAGTCACTAGGTCAGCCAATCTGTAAGTCAGTCAGTTAGTTGGTCAGTCAGCTAATCACTCAGACTGTAAGACAGCTAGTCACTCAGTCTGTCAGACAGCTAGTCACCCAGTCAGTCAGTCAGACAGCTAGTCACTCAGTCTGTCAGACAGCTAGTCACTCAGTCAGTCAGTAGGTCAGCCAGTCAGTCAGTCAGTAGGTCAACCAGTTAGCAGGTCAAGAGATCAGTCAGTCAGTCAGTAGATCAGCCAGTCAGTCAGTAGGTCAATTTGTCATTCAGTGGGTCAGTCAGTCTGTCTTTAGGTCATCAAGTCTGTCAGTCAGCCAGTCACTCAGTAGGTCAGTCAGTTGCTCAGCCTGTCATTCACTGAGCCAGTCAGTCAGTCACTGAGTCAGTCAGTCTGTCGGTGGGTGGGTCAGTCACTGAGTCAGTCAGTCTGTCGGTGGGTGGGTCGGTCTGTGGGTGGGTCGGTCTGTGGGTGGGTCAGTCGGTCGGTCGGTCGGTCGGTCGGTCGGTCGGTCGGGTCGGGTCGGGTCGGGTCGGGTCGGGTCGGGTCGGGTCGGGTCGGGTCGGGTCGGGTCGGGTCGGGTCGGGTCGGGTCGGGTCGGTCAGTCGGTCGGTCGGTCGGTCGGTCGGTCGGTCGGTCGGTCGGTCGGTCGTCGGTCGGTCGGTCGGTCGGTCGGTCGGTCGGTCGGTCAGTCAGTCAGTCAGTCAGTCAGTCAGTCAGTTAGTCAGTCAGTCAGTCAGTCAGTCAGTCAGTTAGTCAGTCAGTCAGTCAGTCAGTTAGTCAGTTAGTCAGCTACTCAGTCAGTCAGTCAGTCAGTCAGTCAGTCAGTCAGTCAGTCAGTCAGTCAGTCAGTCAGTCAGTCAGTCAGTCTGCCAGTAGGTCAGCCAGTCAGTCAGTAGGTCATTCTGTCAGTCTGTGGGTCAGCCAGTCCGTCATTAGGTCATTCAGCAGTCATAAGGTCAGTCAGTCAGTCAGTCAGTCAGTCAGCTAGTCAGTCAGCTAGTCAGCTAGTTAGTCAGCTAGTCACTCAGTCTGTCAGACAGCTAGTCACTCAGTAGGTTGGTCAGTCAGTCGGTCTTACCGTCGGTCGGTCAGTCAGTCACTCAGTCTGTCAGACAGCTAGTCACTCAGTCTGTCAGACATCTACTCACTCGGTCAGTCAGTATGTCAGCCAGTCAGTCAGTCAGTAAATCAGTCAGTCAGTCACAGTCAGTGAGTCAGTCACAGTAAGTGAGTCAGTCACAGTCAGTGAGTCAGTCAGTGAGTCAGTCACAGTCAGTGAGTCAGTCTGTGAGTCAGTCAGTCATTCAGTCAGTAGGTCAGTCAGTCTGTCTCTCAGTCAGTAGGTCAGTCTGTCAGTAGGTCTTTCAGTAGGTCAGTCATTTGGTCGATCAATCAGTCAGTCAGTTAGTCAGTCTGCCAGTAGGTCAGCCAGTCAGTCAGTAGGTCATTCTGTCAGTCAGTGGGTCAGCCAGTCCGTCATTAGGTCATTCAGCAGTCACTAGGTCAGCCAATCTGTAAGTCAGTCAGTTAGTTGGTCAGTCAGCTAATCACTCAGACTGTAAGACAGCTAGTCACTCAGTCTGTCAGACAGCTAGTCACCCAGTCAGTCAGTCAGACAGCTAGTCACTCAGTCTGTCAGACAGCTAGTCACTCAGTCAGTCAGTAGGTCAGCCAGTCAGTCAGTCAGTAGGTCAACCAGTTAGCAGGTCAAGAGATCAGTCAGTCAGTCAGTAGATCAGCCAGTCAGTCAGTAGGTCAATTTGTCATTCAGTGGGTCAGTCAGTCTGTCTTTAGGTCATCAAGTCTGTCAGTCAGCCAGTCACTCAGTAGGTCAGTCAGTTGCTCAGCCTGTCATTCACTGAGCCAGTCAGTCAGTCACTGAGTCAGTCAGTCTGTCGGTGGGTGGGTCAGTCACTGAGTCAGTCAGTCTGTCGGTGGGTGGGTCGGTCTGTGGGTGGGTCGGTCTGTGGGGTGGGTCAGTCGGTCGGGTCGGTCAGTCGGTCGGTCGGTCGGTCGGTCGGTCGGTCGGTCGGTCGGTCGGTCGGGTCGGGTCGGGTCGGGTCGGGTCGGGTCGGGTCGGGTCGGGTCGGGTCGGGTCGGATCGGGTCGGGTCGGTCGGTCGGTCGGTCGGTCGGTCGGTCGGTCGGTCGGTCGGTCGGTCGGTCGGTCGGTCGGTCGGTCGGTCGGTCAGTCAGTCAGTCAGTCAGTCAGTCAGTCAGTCATTCAGTCAGTCAGTCAGTTAGTCAGTCAGTCAGTCAGTCAGTTAGTCAGTTAGTCAGCTACTCAGTCAGTCAGTCAGTCAGTCAGTCAGTCAGTCAGTCAGTCAGTCAGTCAGTCAGTCAGTCAGTCAGTCAGTCAGTCAGTCAGTCAGTCAGTCAGTCAGTCAGTCAGTCAGTCAGTCAGTCAGTCAGTCAGTCAGTCAGTCAGTCAGTCAGTCAGTCAGTCAGTCCAGTCAGCCTGCCAGTAGGTCAGCCAGTCAGTCAGTAGGTCATTCTGTCAGTCTGTGGGTCAGCCAGTCCGTCATTAGGTCATTCAGCAGTCATAAGGTCAGTCAGTCAGTCAGTCAGTCAGTCAGCTAGTCAGTCAGCTAGTCAGCTAGTTAGTCAGCTAACCACTCAGTCTGTCAGACAGCTAGTCACTCAGTAGGTTGGTCAGTCAGTCGGTCTTACCGTCGGTCGGTCAGTCAGTCACTCAGTGTGTCAGACAGCTAGTCACTCAGTCTGTCAGACATCTACTCACTCAGTCAGTCAGTATGTCAGCCAGTCAGTCAGTCAGTAAATCAGTCAGTCAGTCACAGTCAGTGAGTCAGTCACGGTAAGTGAGTCAGTCACAGTCAGTGAGTCAGTCAGTGAGTCAGTCACAGTCAGTGAGTCAGTCTGTGAGTCAGTCAGTCATTCAGTCAGTAGGTCAGTCAGTCTGTCTCTCAGTCAGTAGGTCAGTCTGTCAGTAGGTCTTTCAGTAGGTCAGTCATTTGGTCGATCGATCAGTCAGTCAGTTAGTCAGTCTGCCAGTAGGTCAGCCAGTCAGTCAGTAGGTCATTCTGTCAGTCATTGGGTCAGCCAGTCCGTCATTAGGTCATTCAGCAGTCACTAGGTCAGCCAATCTGTAAGTCAGTCAGTTAGTTGGTCAGTCAGCTAATCACTCAGACTGTAAGACAGCTAGTCACTCAGTCTGTCAGACAGCTAGTCACCCAGTCAGTCAGTCAGACAGCTAGTCACTCAGTCTGTCAGACAGCTAGTCACTCAGTCAGTCAGTAGGTCAGCCAGTCAGTCAGTCAGTAGGTCAACCAGTTAGCAGGTCAAGAGATCAGTCAGTCAGTCAGTAGATCAGCAGTCAGTCAGTAGGTCAATTTGTCATTCAGTGGGTCAGTCAGTCTGTCTTTAGGTCATCAAGTCTGTCAGTCAGCCAGTCACTCAGTAGGTCAGTCAGTTGCTCAGCCTGTCATTCACTGAGCCAGTCAGTCAGTCACTGAGTCAGTCAGTCTGTCGGTGGGTGGGTCGGTCTGTGGGTGGGTCGGTCTGTGGGTGGGTCAGTCGGTCGGTCGGTCGGTCGGTCGGTCGGTCGGTCGGTCGGTCGGTCGGTCGGGTCGGGTCGGGTCGGGTCGGGTCGGGTCGGGTCGGGTCGGGTCGGGTCGGGTCGGGTCGGGTCGGGTCGGGTCGGGTCGGGTCGGTCGGTCGGTCGGTCGGTCGGTCGGTCGGTCGGTCGGTCGGTCGGTCGGTCGGTCGGTCAGTCAGTCAGTCAGTCAGTCAGTCAGTCAGTCAGTCAGTCAGTCAGTCAGTCAGTCAGTTAGTCAGTCAGTCAGTCAGTCAGTTAGTCAGTTAGTCAGCTACTCAGTCAGTCAGTCAGTCAGTCAGTCAGTCAGTCAGTCAGTCAGTCAGTCAGTCAGTCAGTCAGTCAGTCAGTCAGTCAGTCAGTCAGTCAGTCAGTCAGTCAGTCAGTCAGTCAGTCAGTCAGTCAGTCAGTCAGTCAGTCAGTCAGTCAGTCAGTCAGTCAGTCAGTCAGTCAGTCAGTCAGTCAGTCAGTCAGTCAGTCAGTCAGTCAGTCAGTCTGCCAGTAGGTCAGCCAGTCAGTCAGTAGGTCATTCTGTCAGTCTGTGGGTCAGCCAGTCCGTCATTAGGTCATTCAGCAGTCATAAGGTCAGTCAGTCAGTCAGTCAGTCAGCTAGTCAGTCAGCTAGTCAGCTAGTTAGTCAGCTAACCACTCAGTCTGTCAGACAGCTAGTCACTCAGTAGGTTGGTCAGTCAGTCGGTCTTACCGTCGGTCGGTCAGTCAGTCACTCAAGTCTGTCAGACAGCTAGTCACTCAGTCTGTCAGACATCTACTCACTCAGTCAGTCAGTATGTCAGCCAGTCAGTCAGTCAGTAAATCAGTCAGTCAGTCACAGTCAGTGAGTCAGTCACAGTAAGTGAGTCAGTCACAGTCAGTGAGTCAGTCAGTGAGTCAGTCACAGTCAGTGAGTCAGTCTGTGAGTCAGTCAGTCATTCAGTCAGTAGGTCAGTCAGTCTGTCTCTCAGTCAGTAGGTCAGTCTGTCAGTAGGTCTTTCAGTAGGTCAGTCATTTGGTCGATCGATCAGTCAGTCAGTTAGTCAGTCTGCCAGTAGGTCAGCCAGTCAGTCAGTAGGTCATTCTGTCAGTCAGTGGGTCAGCCAGTCCGTCATTAGGTCATTCAGCAGTCACTAGGTCAGCCAATCTGTAAGTCAGTCAGTTAGTTGGTCAGTCAGCTAATCACTCAGACTGTAAGACAGCTAGTCACTCAGTCTGTCAGACAGCTAGTCACCCAGTCAGTCAGTCAGACAGCTAGTCACTCAGTCTGTCAGACAGCTAGTCACTCAGTCAGTCAGTAGGTCAGTCAGTCAGTCAGTCAGTAGGTCAACCAGTTAGCAGGTCAAGAGATCAGTCAGTCAGTCAGTAGATCAGCCAGTCAGTCAGTAGGTCAATTTGTCATTCAGTGGGTCAGTCAGTCTGTCTTTAGGTCATCAAGTCTGTCAGTCAGCCAGTCACTCAGTAGGTCAGTCAGTTGCTCAGCCTGTCATTCACTGAGCCAGTCAGTCAGTCACTGAGTCAGTCAGTCTGTCGGTGGGTGGATCAGTCACTGAGTCAGTCAGTCTGTCGGTGGGTGGGTCGGTCTGTGGGTGGGTCGGTCTGTGGGTGGGTCAGTCGGTCGGTCGGTCGGTCGGTCGGGTCGGGTCGGGTCGGGTCGGGTCGGGTCGGGTCGGGTCGGGTCGGGTCGGGTCGGGTCGGGTCGGTCGGTCGGTCGGTCGGTCGGTCGGTCGGTCGGTCGGTCGGTCGGTCGGTCGGTCGGTCGGTCGGTCGGTCGGTCAGTCAGTCAGTCAGTCAGTCAGTCAGTCAGTCAGTCAGTCAGTCAGTCAGTTAGTCAGTCAGTCAGTCAGTCAGTTAGTCAGTTAGTCAGCTACTCAGTCAGTCAGTCAGTCAGTCAGTCAGTCAGTCAGTCAGTCAGTCAGTCAGTCAGTCAGTCAGTCAGTCAGTCAGTCAGTCAGTCAGTCAGTCAGTCAGTCAGTCAGTCAGTCAGTCAGTCAGTCAGTCAGTCAGTCAGTCAGTCAGTCAGTCAGTCAGTCTGCCAGTAGGTCAGCCAGTCAGTCAGTAGGTCATTCTGTCAGTCTGTGGGTCAGCCAGTCCGTCATTAGGTCATTCAGCAGTCATAAGGTCAGTCAGTCAGTCAGTCAGTCAGTCAGCTAGTCAGTCAGCTAGTCAGCTAGTTAGTCAGCTAGTCACTCAGTCTGTCAGACAGCTAGTCACTCAGTAGGTTGGTCAGTCAGTCGGTCTTACCGTCGGTCGGTCAGTCAGTCACTCAGTCTGTCAGACAGCTAGTCACTCAGTCTGTCAGACATCTACTCACTCAGTCAGTCAGTATGTCAGCCAGTCAGTCAGTCAGTAAATCAGTCAGTCAGTCACAGTCAGTGAGTCAGTCACAGTAAGTGAGTCAGTCACAGTCAGTGAGTCAGTCAGTGAGTCAGTCACAGTCAGTGAGTCAGTCTGTGAGTCAGTCAGTCATTCAGTCAGTAGGTCAGTCAGTCTGTCTCTCAGTCAGTAGGTCAGTCTGTCAGTAGGTCTTTCAGTAGGTCAGTCATTTGGTCGATCGATCAGTCAGTCAGTTAGTCAGTCTGCCAGTAGGTCAGCCAGTCAGTCAGTAGGTCATTCTGTCAGTCAGTGGGTCAGCCAGTCCGTCATTAGGTCATTCAGCAGTCACTAGGTCAGCCAATCTGTAAGTCAGTCAGTTAGTTGGTCAGTCAGCTAATCACTCAGACTGTAAGACAGCTAGTCACTCAGTCTGTCAGACAGCTAGTCACCCAGTCAGTCAGTCAGACAGCTAGTCACTCAGTCTGTCAGACAGCTAGTCACTCAGTCAGTCAGTAGGTCAGCCAGTCAGTCAGTCAGTAGGTCAACCAGTTAGCAGGTCAAGAGATCAGTCAGTCAGTCAGTAGATCAGCCAGTCAGTCAGTAGGTCAATTTGTCATTCAGTGGGTCAGTCAGTCTGTCTTTAGGTCATCAAGTCTGTCAGTCAGCCAGTCACTCAGTAGGTCAGTCAGTTGCTCAGCCTGTCATTCACTGAGCCAGTCAGTCAGTCACTGAGTCAGTCAGTCTGTCGGTGGGTGGGTCAGTCACTGAGTCAGTCAGTCTGTCGGTGGGTGGGTCGGTCTGTGGGTGGGTCGGTCTGTGGGTGGGTCAGTCGGTCGGTCGGTCGGTCGGTCGGTCAGTCGGTCGGTCGGTCGGTCGGTCGGGTCGGGTCGGGTCGGGTCGGGTCGGGTCGGGTCGGGTCGGGTCGGGTCGGGTCGGGTCGGGTCGGGTCGGGTCGGGTCGGGTCGGGTCGGGTCGGGTCGGTCGGTCGGTCGGTCGGTCGGTCGGTCGGTCGGTCGGTCGGTCGGTCGGTCGGTCGGTCGGTCGGTCGGTCAGTCAGTCAGTCAGTCAGTCAGTCAGTCAGTCAGTCAGTCAGTCAGTCAGTTAGTCAGTCAGTCAGTCAGTCAGTTAGTCAGTTAGTCAGCTACTCAGTCAGTCAGTCAGTCAGTCAGTCAGTCAGTCAGTCAGTCAGTCAGTCAGTCAGTCAGTCAGTCAGTCAGTCAGTCAGTCAGTCAGTCAGTCAGTCAGTCAGTCAGTCAGTCAGTCAGTCAGTCAGTCAGTCAGTCTGCCAGTAGGTCAGCCAGTCAGTCAGTAGGTCAGCCAGTCAGTCAGTAGGTCATTCTGTCAGTCTGTGGGTCAGCCAGTCCGTCATTAGGTCAGTCAGTCAGTCAGTCAGTCAGTCAGCTAGTCAGTCAGCTAGTCAGCTAGTTAGTCAGCTAGTCACTCAGTCTGTCAGACAGCTAGTCACTCAGTAGGTTGGTCAGTCAGTCGGTCTTACCGTCGGTCGGTCAGTCAGTCACTCAGTCTGTCAGACAGCTAGTCACTCAGTCTGTCAGACATCTACTCACTCAGTCAGTCAGTATGTCAGCCAGTCAGTCAGTCAGTAAATCAGTCAGTCAGTCACAGTCAGTGAGTCAGTCACAGTAAGTGAGTCAGTCACAGTCAGTGAGTCAGTCAGTGAGTCAGTCACAGTCAGTGAGTCAGTCTGTGAGTCAGTCAGTCATTCAGTCAGTAGGTCAGTCAGTCTGTCTCTCAGTCAGTAGGTCAGTCTGTCAGTAGGTCTTTCAGTAGGTCAGTCATTTGGTCGATCGATCAGTCAGTCAGTTAGTCAGTCTGCCAGTAGGTCAGCCAGTCAGTCAGTAGGTCATTCTGTCAGTCAGTGGGTCAGCCAGTCCGTCATTAGGTCATTCAGCAGTCACTAGGTCAGCCAATCTGTAAGTCAGTCAGTTAGTTGGTCAGTCAGCTAATCACTCAGACTGTAAGACAGCTAGTCACTCAGTCTGTCAGACAGCTAGTCACCCAGTCAGTCAGTCAGACAGCTAGTCACTCAGTCTGTCAGACAGCTAGTCACTCAGTCAGTCAGTAGGTCAGCCAGTCAGTCAGTCAGTAGGTCAACCAGTTAGCAGGTCAAGAGATCAGTCAGTCAGTCAGTAGATCAGCCAGTCAGTCAGTAGGTCAATTTGTCATTCAGTGGGTCAGTCAGTCTGTCTTTAGGTCATCAAGTCTGTCAGTCAGCCAGTCACTCAGTAGGTCAGTCAGTTGCTCAGCCTGTCATTCACTGAGCCAGTCAGTCAGTCACTGAGTCAGTCAGTCTGTCGGTGGGTGGGTCAGTCACTGAGTCAGTCAGTCTGTCGGTGGGTGGGTCGGTCTGTGGGTGGGTCGGTCTGTGGGTGGGTCAGTCGGTCGGTCGGTCGGTCGGTCGGTCGGTCGGTCGGTCGGTCGGTCGGGTCGGGTCGGGTCGGGTCGGGTCGGGTCGGGTCGGGTCGGGTCGGGTCGGGTCGGGTCGGGTCGGGTCGGGTCGGGTCGGGTCGGGTCGGGTCGGGTCGGTCGGTCGGTCGGTCGGTCGGTCGGTCGGTCGGTCGGTCGGTCGGTCGGTCGGTCGGTCGGTCGGTCGGTCGGTCGGTCGGTCGGTCGGTCGGTCAGTCAGTCAGTCAGTCAGTCAGTCAGTCAGTCAGTCAGTCAGTCAGTCAGTCAGTTAGTCAGTTAGTCAGTCAGTCAGTCAGTCAGTTAGTCAGTTAGTCAGCTACTCAGTCAGTCAGTCAGTCAGTCAGTCAGTCAGTCAGTCAGTCAGTCAGTCAGTCAGTCAGTCAGTCAGTCAGTCAGTCAGTCAGTCAGTCAGTCAGTCAGTCAGTCAGTCAGTCAGTCAGTCTGCCAGTAGGTCAGCCAGTCAGTCAGTAGGTCATTCTGTCAGTCTGTGGGACAGCCAGTCCGTCATTAGGTCATTCAGCAGTCATAAGGTCAGTCAGTCAGTCAGTCAGTCAGTCAGCTAGTCAGTCAGCTAGTCAGCTAGTTAGTCAGCTAGTCACTCAGTCTGTCAGACAGCTAGTCACTCAGTAGGTTGGTCAGTCAGTCGGTCTTACCGTCGGTCGGTCAGTCAGTCACTCAGTCTGTCAGACAGCTAGTCACTCAGTCTGTCAGACATCTACTCACTCAGTCAGTCAGTATGTCAGCCAGTCAGTCAGTCAGTAAATCAGTCAGTCAGTCACAGTCAGTGAGTCAGTCACAGTAAGTGAGTCAGTCACAGTCAGTGAGTCAGTCAGTGAGTCAGTCACAGTCAGTGAGTCAGTCTGTGAGTCAGTCAGTCATTCAGTCAGTAGGTCAGTCAGTCTGTCTCTCAGTCAGTAGGTCAGTCTGTCAGTAGGTCTTTCAGTAGGTCAGTCATTTGGTCGATCGATCAGTCAGTCAGTTAGTCAGTCTGCCAGTAGGTCAGCCAGTCAGTCAGTAGGTCATTCTGTCAGTCAGTGGGTCAGCCAGTCCGTCATTAGGTCATTCAGCAGTCACTAGGTCAGCCAATCTGTAAGTCAGTCAGTTAGTTGGTCAGTCAGCTAATCACTCAGACTGTAAGACAGCTAGTCACTCAGTCTGTCAGACAGCTAGTCACCCAGTCAGTCAGTCAGACAGCTAGTCACTCAGTCTGTCAGACAGCTAGTCACTCATTCAGTCAGTAGGTCAGCCAGTCAGTCAGTCAGTAGGTCAACCAGTTAGCAGGTCAAGAGATCAGTCAGTCAGTCAGTAGATCAGCCAGTCAGTCAGTAGGTCAATTTGTCATTCAGTGGGTCAGTCAGTCTGTCTTTAGGTCATCAAGTCTGTCAGTCAGCCAGTCACTCAGTAGGTCAGTCAGTTGCTCAGCCTGTCATTCACTGAGCCAGTCAGTCAGTCACTGAGTCAGTCAGTCTGTCGGTGGGTGGGTCAGTCACTGAGTCAGTCAGTCTGTCGGTGGGTGGGTCGGTCTGTGGGTGGGTCGGTCTGT
>CAVMGG010000366.1:35000-55000 GCA_963680895.1 Fragum sueziense
GGTCGGGTCGGGTCGGGTCGGGTCGGGTCGGGTCGGGTCGGGTCGGGTCGGGTCGGGTCGGGTCGGGTCGGGTCGGGTCGGGTCGGGTCGGGTTGGGTCGGTCGGTCGGTCGGTCGGTCGGTCGGTCGGTCGGTCGGTCGGTCGGTCGGTCGGTCGGTCGGTCGGTCAGTCAGTCAGTCAGTCAGTCAGTCAGTCAGTCAGTCAGTCAGTCAGTCAGTCAGTTAGTCAGTCAGTCAGTCAGTCAGTTAGTCAGTTAGTCAGCTACTCAGTCAGTCAGTCAGTCAGTCAGTCAGTCAGTCAGTCAGTCAGTCAGTCAGTCAGTCAGTCAGTCAGTCAGTCAGTCAGTCAGTCAGTCAGTCAGTCAGTCTGCCAGTAGGTCAGCCAGTCAGTCAGTAGGTCATTCTGTCAGTCTGTGGGTCAGCCAGTCCGTCATTAGGTCATTCAGCAGTCATAAGGTCAGTCAGTCAGTCAGTCAGTCAGTCAGTCAGCTAGTTAGTCAGCTAGTCAGCTAGTTAGTCAGCTAGTCACTCAGTCTGTCAGACAGCTAGTCACTCAGTAGGTTGGTCAGTCAGTCGGTCTTACCGTCGGTCGGTCAGTCAGTCTCTCAGTCTGTCAGACAGCTAGTCACTCAGTCTGTCAGACATCTACTCACTCAGTCAGTCAGTATGTCAGCCAGTCAGTCAGTCAGTAAATCAGTCAGTCAGTCACAGTCAGTGAGTCAGTCACAGTAAGTGAGTCAGTCACAGTCAGTGAGTCAGTCAGTGAGTCAGTCACAGTCAGTGAGTCAGTCTGTGAGTCAGTCAGTCATTCAGTCAGTAGGTCAGTCAGTCTGTCTCTCAGTCAGTAGGTCAGTCTGTCAGTAGGTCTTTCAGTAGGTCAGTCATTTGGTCGATCGATCAGTCAGTCAGTTAGTCAGTCTGCCAGTAGGTCAGCCAGTCAGTCAGTAGGTCATTCTGTCAGTCAGTGGGTCAGCCAGTCCGTCATTAGGTCATTCAGCAGTCACTAGGTCAGCCAATCTGTAAGTCAGTCAGTTAGTTGGTCAGTCAGCTAATCACTCAGACTGTAAGACAGCTAGTCACTCAGTCTGTCAGACAGCTAGTCACCCAGTCAGTCAGTCAGACAGCTAGTCACTCAGTCTGTCAGACAGCTAGTCACTCAGTCAGTCAGTCAGTAAGCCAGTCAGTCAGTCAGTAGGTCAACCAGTTAGCAGGTCAAGAGATCAGTCAGTCAGTCAGTAGATCAGCCAGTCAGTCAGTAGGTCAATTTGTCATTCAGTGGGTCAGTCAGTCTGTCTTTAGGTCATCAAGTCTGTCAGTCAGCCAGTCACTCAGTAGGTCAGTCAGTTGCTCAGCCTGTCATTCACTGAGCCAGTCAGTCAGTCACTGAGTCAGTCAGTCTGTCGGTGGGTGGGTCAGTCACTGAGTCAGTCAGTCTGTCGGTGGGTGGGTCGGTCTGTGGGTGGGTCGGTCTGTGGGTGGGTCAGTCGGTCGGTCGGTCGGTCGGTCGGTCGGTCGGTCGGTCGGGTCGGGTCGGGTCGGGTCGGGTCGGGTCGGGTCGGGTCGGGTCGGGTCGGGTCGGGTCGGGTCGGGTCGGGTCGGGTCGGGTCGGGTCGGGTCGGGTCGGGTCGGGTCGGTCGGTCGGTCGGTCGGTCGGTCGGTCGGTCGGTCGGTCGGTCGGTCGGTCGGTCGGTCGGTCGGTCAGTCAGTCAGTCAGTCAGTCAGTCAGTCAGTCAGTCAGTCAGTCAGTCAGTTAGTCAGTCAGTCAGTCAGTCAGTTAGTCAGTTAGTCAGCTACTCAGTCAGTCAGTCAGTCAGTCAGTCAGTCAGTCAGTCAGTCAGTCAGTCAGTCAGTCAGTCAGTCAGTCAGTCAGTCAGTCAGTCAGTCAGTCAGTCAGTCAGTCAGTCAGTCAGTCTGCCAGTAGGTCAGCCAGTCAGTCAGTAGGTCATTCTGTCAGTCTGTGGGTCAGCCAGTCCGTCATTAGGTCATTCAGCAGTCATAAGGTCAGTCAGTCAGTCAGTCAGTCAGTCAGCTAGTCAGTCAGCTAGTCAGCTAGTTAGTCAGCTAGTCACTCAGTCTGTCAGACAGCTAGTCACTCAGTAGGTTGGTCAGTCAGTCGGTCTTACCGTCGGTCGGTCAGTCAGTCACTCAGTCTGTCAGACAGCTAGTCACTCAGTCTGTCAGACATCTACTCACTCAGTCAGTCAGTATGTCAGCCAGTCAGTCAGTCAGTAAATCAGTCAGTCAGTCACAGTCAGTGAGTCAGTCACAGTAAGTGAGTCAGTCACAGTCAGTGAGTCAGTCAGTGAGTCAGTCACAGTCAGTGAGTCAGTCTGTGAGTCAGTCAGTCATTCAGTCAGTAGGTCAGTCAGTCTGTCTCTCAGTCAGTAGGTCAGTCTGTCAGTAGGTCTTTCAGTAGGTCAGTCATTTGGTCGATCGATCAGTCAGTCAGTTAGTCAGTCTGCCAGTAGGTCAGCCAGTCAGTCAGTAGGTCATTCTGTCAGTCAGTGGGTCAGCCAGTCCGTCATTAGGTCATTCAGCAGTCACTAGGTCAGCCAATCTGTAAGTCAGTCAGTTAGTTGGTCAGTCAGCTAATCACTCAGACTGTAAGACAGCTAGTCACTCAGTCTGTCAGACAGCTAGTCACCCAGTCAGTCAGTCAGACAGCTAGTCACTCAGTCTGTCAGACAGCTAGTCACTCAGTCAGTCAGTAGGTCAGCCAGTCAGTCAGTCAGTAGGTCAACCAGTTAGCAGGTCAAGAGATCAGTCAGTCAGTCAGTAGATCAGCCAGTCAGTCAGTAGGTCAATTTGTCATTCAGTGGGTCAGTCAGTCTGTCTTTAGGTCATCAAGTCTGTCAGTCAGCCAGTCACTCAGTAGGTCAGTCAGTTGCTCAGCCTGTCATTCACTGAGCCAGTCAGTCAGTCACTGAGTCAGTCAGTCTGTCGGTGGGTGGGTCAGTCACTGAGTCAGTCAGTCTGTCGGTGGGTGGGTCGGTCTGTGGGTGGGTCGGTCTGTGGGTGGGTCAGTCGGTCAGTCAGTAGGTCAACCAGTTAGCAGGTCAAGAGATCAGTCAGTCAGTCAGTAGATCAGCCAGTCAGTCAGTAGGTCAATTTGTCATTCAGTGGGTCAGTCAGTCTGTCTTTAGGTCATCAAGTCTGTCAGTCAGCCAGTCACTCAGTAGGTCAGTCAGTTGCTCAGCCTGTCATTCACTGAGCCAGTCAGTCAGTCACTGAGTCAGTCAGTCTGTCGGTGGGTGGGTCAGTCACTGAGTCAGTCAGTCTGTCGGTGGGTGGGTCGGTCTGTGGGTGGGTCGGTCTGTGGGTGGGTCGGTCTGTGGGTGGGTCAGTCGGTCGGTCGGTCGGTCGGTCGGTCGGGTCGGGTCGGGTCGGGTCGGGTCGGGTCGGGTCGGGTCGGGTCGGGTCGGGTCGGGTCGGGTTGGGTCGGGTCGGTCGGTCGGTCGGTCGGTCGGTCGGTCGGTCGGTCGGTCGGTCGGTCGGTCGGTCGGTCGGTCGGTCGGTCAGTCAGTCAGTCAGTAAGTCAGTCAGTCAGTCAGTCAGTCAGTCAGTCAGTCAGTCAGTCAGTCAGTCAGTCAGTTAGTCAGTCAGTCAGTCAGTCAGTTAGTCAGTTAGTCAGCTACTCAGTCAGTCAGTCAGTCAGTCAGTCAGTCAGTCAGTCAGTCAGTCAGTCAGTCAGTCAGTCAGTCAGTCAGTCAGTCATTCAGTCAGTCAGTCAGTCAGTCAGTCAGTCAGTCAGTCAGTCAGTCAGTCAGTCAGTCAGTCAGTCAGTCTGCCAGTAGGTCAGCCAGTCAGTCAGTAGGTCAATCTGTCAGTCTGTGGGTCAGCCAGTCCGTCATTAGGTCATTCAGCAGTCATAAGGTCAGTCAGTCAGTCAGTCAGTCAGTCAGCTAGTCAGTCAGCTAGTCAGCTAGTTAGTCAGCTAGTCACTCAGTCTGTCAGACAGCTAGTCACTCAGTAGGTTGGTCAGTCAGTCGGTCTTACCGTCGGTCGGTCAGTCAGTCACTCAGTCTGTCAGACAGCTAGTCACTCAGTCTGTCAGACATCTACTCACTCAGTCAGTCAGTATGTCAGCCAGTCAGTCAGTCAGTAAATCAGTCAGTCAGTCACAGTCAGTGAGTCAGTCACAGTAAGTGAGTCAGTCACAGTCAGTGAGTCAGTCAGTGAGTCAGTCACAGTCAGTGAGTCAGTCTGTGAGTCAGTCAGTCATTCAGTCAGTAGGTCAGTCAGTCTGTCTCTCAGTCAGTAGGTCAGTCTGTCAGTAGGTCTTTCAGTAGGTCAGTCATTTGGTCGATCGATCAGTCAGTCAGTTAGTCAGTCTGCCAGTAGGTCAGCCAGTCAGTCAGTAGGTCATTCTGTCAGTCAGTGGGTCAGCCAGTCCGTCATTAGGTCATTCAGCAGTCACTAGGTCAGCCAATCTGTAAGTCAGTCAGTTAGTTGGTCAGTCAGCTAATCACTCAGACTGTAAGACAGCTAGTCACTCAGTCTGTCAGACAGCTAGTCACCCAGTCAGTCAGTCAGACAGCTAGTCACTCAGTCTGTCAGACAGCTAGTCACTCAGTCAGTCAGTAGGTCAGCCAGTCAGTCAGTCAGTAGGTCAACCAGTTAGCAGGTCAAGAGATCAGTCAGTCAGTCAGTAGATCAGCCAGTCAGTCAGTAGGTCAATTTGTCATTCAGTGGGTCAGTCAGTCTGTCTTTAGGTCATCAAGTCTGTCAGTCAGCCAGTCACTCAGTAGGTCAGTCAGTTGCTCAGCCTGTCATTCAGTGAGCCAGTCAGTCAGTCACTGAGTCAGTCAGTCTGTCGGTGGGTGGGTCAGTCACTGAGTCAGTCAGTCTGTCGGTGGGTGGGTTGGTCTGTGGGTGGGTCGGTCTGTGGGTGGGTCAGTCGGTCGGTCGGTCGGTCGGTCGGTCGGTCGGTCGGTCGGTCGGTCGGGTCGGGTCGGGTCGGGTCGGGTCGGGTCGGGTCGGGTCGGGTCGGGTCGGGTCGGGTCGGGTCGGGTCGGGTCGGGTCGGGTCGGGTCGGGTCGGGTCGGGTCGGGTCGGTCGGTCGGTCGGTCGGTCGGTCGGTCGGTCGGTCGGTCGGTCGGTCGGTCGGTCGGTCGGTCGGTCGGTCGGTCGGTCAGTCAGTCAGTCAGTCAGTCAGTCAGTCAGTCAGTCAGTCAGTCAGTCAGTCAGTCAGTCAGTCAGTCAGTCAGTCAGTCAGTCAGTCAGTCAGTCAGTCAGTCAGTCAGTCAGTCAGTCAGTCAGTCAGTCAGTCTGCCAGTAGGTCAGCCAGTCAGTCAGTAGGTCATTCTGTCAGTCTGTGGGTCAGCCAGTCCGTCATTAGGTCATTCAGCAGTCATAAGGTCAGTCAGTCAGTCAGTCAGTCAGTCAGCTAGTCAGTCAGCTAGTCAGCTAGTTAGTCAGCTAGTCACTCAGTCTGTCAGACAGCTAGTCACTCAGTAGGTTGGTCAGTCAGTCGGTCTTACCGTCGGTCGGTCAGTCAGTCACTCAGTCTGTCAGACAGCTAGTCACTCAGTCTGTCAGACACTCAGTCAGTCAGTATGTCAGCCAGTCAGTCAGTCAGTAAATCAGTCAGTCAGTCACAGTCAGTGAGTCAGTCACAGTAAGTGAGTCAGTCACAGTCAGTGAGTCAGTCAGTGAGTCAGTCACAGTCAGTGAGTCAGTCTGTGAGTCAGTCAGTCATTCAGTCAGTAGGTCAGTCAGTCTGTCTCTCAGTCAGTAGGTCAGTCTGTCAGTAGGTCTTTCAGTAGGTCAGTCATTTGGTCGATCGATCAGTCAGTCAGTTAGTCAGTCTGCCAGTAGGTCAGCCAGTCAGTCAGTAGGTCATTCTGTCAGTCAGTGGGTCAGCCAGTCCGTCATTAGGTCATTCAGCAGTCACTAGGTCAGCCAATCTGTAAGTCAGTCAGTTAGTTGGTCAGTCAGCTAATCACTCAGACTGTAAGACAGCTAGTCACTCAGTCTGTCAGACAGCTAGTCACCCAGTCAGTCAGTCAGACAGCTAGTCACTCAGTCTGTCAGACAGCTAGTCACTCAGTCAGTCAGTAGGTCAGCCAGTCAGTCAGTCAGTAGGTCAACCAGTTAGCAGGTCAAGAGATCAGTCAGTCAGTCAGTAGATCAGCCAGTCAGTCAGTAGGTCAATTTGTCATTCAGTGGGTCAGTCAGTTGTCTTTAGGTCATCAAGTCTGTCAGTCAGCCAGTCACTCAGTAGGTCAGTCAGTTGCTCAGCCTGTCATTCACTGAGCCAGTCAGTCAGTCACTGAGCCAGTCAGTCTGTCGGTGGGTGGGTCAGTCACTGAGTCAGTCAGTCTGTCGGTGGGTGGGTCGGTCTGTGAATGGGTCGGTCTGTGGGTGGGTCAGTCGGTCGGTCGGTCGGTCGGTCGGTCGGTCGGTCGGGTCGGGTCGGGTCGGGTCGGGTCGGGTCGGGTCGGGTCGGGTCGGGTCGGGTCGGGTCGGGTCGGGTCGGGTCGGGTCGGGTCGGGTCGGTCTGTCGGTCGGTCGGTCGGTCGGTCGGTCGGTCGGTCGGTCGGTCGGTCGGTCGGTCGGTCGGTCGGTCGGTCGGTCAGTCAGTCAGTCAGTCAGTCAGTCAGTCAGTCAGTCAGTCAGTCAGTCAGTCAGTCAGTCAGTTAGTCAGTCAGTCAGTCAGTCAGTTAGTCAGTTAGTCAGCTACTCAGTCAGTCAGTCAGTCAGTCAGTCAGTCAGTCAGTTAGTCAGTCAGTCAGTCAGTCAGTCAGTCAGTCAGTCAGTCAGTCAGTCAGTCAGTCAGTCAGTCAGTCAGTCAGTCAGTCAGTCAGTCAGTCAGTCAGTCAGTCAGTCAGTCAGTCTGCCAGTAGGTCAGCCAGTCAGTCAGTAGGTCATTCTGTCAGTCTGTGGGTCAGCCAGTCCGTCATTAGGTCATTCAGCAGTCATAAGGTCAGTCAGTCAGTCAGTCAGTCAGTCAGCTAGTCAGTCAGCTAGTCAGCTAGTTAGTCAGCTAGTCACTCAGTCTGTCAGACAGCTAGTCACTCAGTAGGTTGGTCAGTCAGTCGGTCTTACCGTCGGTCGGTCAGTCAGTCACTCAGTCTGTCAGACAGCTAGTCACTCAGTCTGTCAGACATCTACTCACTCAGTCAGTCAGTATGTCAGCCAGTCAGTCAGTCAGTAAATCAGTCAGTCAGTCACAGTCAGTGAGTCAGTCACAGTAAGTGAGTCAGTCACAGTCAGTGAGTCAGTCAGTGAGTCAGTCACAGTCAGTGAGTCAGTCTGTGAGTCAGTCAGTCATTCAGTCAGTAGGTCAGTCAGTCTGTCTCTCAGTCAGTAGGTCAGTCTGTCAGTAGGTCTTTCAGTAGGTCAGTCATTTGGTCGATCGATCAGTCAGTCAGTTAGTCAGTCTGCCAGTAGGTCAGCCAGTCAGTCAGTAGGTCATTCTGTCAGTCAGTGGGTCAGCCAGTCCGTCATTAGGTCATTCAGCAGTCACTAGGTCAGCCAATCTGTAAGTCAGTCAGTTAGTTGGTCACTCAGCTAATCACTCAGACTGTAAGACAGCTAGTCACTCAGTCTGTCAGACAGCTAGTCACCCAGTCAGTCAGTCAGACAGCTAGTCACTCAGTCTGTCAGACAGCTAGTCACTCAGTCAGTCAGTAGGTCAGCCAGTCAGTCAGTCAGTAGGTCAACCAGTTAGCAGGTCAAGAGATCAGTCAGTCAGTCAGTAGATCAGCCAGTCAGTCAGTAGGTCAATTTGTCATTCAGTGGGTCAGTCAGTCTGTCTTTAGGTCATCAAGTCTGTCAGTCAGCCAGTCACTCAGTAGGTCAGTCAGTTGCTCAGCCTGTCATTCACTGAGCCAGTCAGTCAGTCACTGAGTCAGTCAGTCTGTCGGTGGGTGGGTCAGTCACTGAGTCAGTCAGTCTGTCGGTGGGTGGGTCGGTCTGTGGGTGGGTCGGTCTGTGGGTGGGTCAGTCGGTCGGTCGGTCGGTCGGTCGGTCGGTCGGTCGGGTCGGGTCGGGTCGGGTCGGGTCGGGTCGGGTCGGGTCGGGTCGGGTCGGGTCGGGTCGGGTCGGGTCGGGTCGGGTCGGGTCGGTCGGTCGGTCGGTCGGTCGGTCGGTCGGTCGGTCGGTCGGTCGGTCGGTCGGTCGGTCGGTCGGTCGGTCAGTCAGTCAGTCAGTCAGTCAGTCAGTCAGTCAGTCAGTCAGTCAGTCAGTCAGTCAGTTAGTCAGTCAGTCAGTCAGTCAGTTAGTCAGTTAGTCAGCTACTCAGTCAATCAGTCAGTCAGTCAGTCAGTCAGTCAGTCAGTCAGTCAGTCAGTCAGTCAGTCAGTCAGTCAGTCAGTCAGTCAGTCAGTCAGTCAGTCAGTCAGTCAGTCAGTCAGTCAGTCAGTCAGTAAGTCAGTCAGTCAGTCAGTCAGTCAGTCAGTCAGTCAGTCTGCCAGTAGGTCAGCCAGTCAGTCAGTAGGTCATTCTGTCAGTCTGTGGGTCAGCCAGTCCGTCATTAGGTCATTCAGCAGTCATAAGGTCAGTCAGTCAGTCAGTCAGTCAGTCAGCTAGTCAGTCAGCTAGTCAGCTAGTTAGTCAGCTAGTCACTCAGTCTGTCAGACAGCTAGTCACTCAGTAGGTTGGTCAGTCAGTCGGTCTTACCGTCGGTCGGTCAGTCAGTCACTCAGTCTGTCAGACAGCTAGTCACTCAGTCTGTCAGACATCTACTCACTCAGTCAGTCAGTATGTCAGCCAGTCAGTCAGTCAGTAAATCAGTCAGTCAGTCACAGTCAGTGAGTCAGTCACAGTAAGTGAGCCAGTCACAGTCAGTGAGTCAGTCAGTGAGTCAGTCACAGTCAGTGAGTCAGTCTGTGAGTCAGTCAGTCATTCAGTCAGTAGGTCAGTCAGTCTGTCTCTCAGTCAGTAGGTCAGTCTGTCAGTAGGTCTTTCAGTAGGTCAGTCATTTGGTCGATCGATCAGTCAGTCAGTTAGTCAGTCTGCCAGTAGGTCAGCCAGTCAGTCAGTAGGTCATTCTGTCAGTCAGTGGGTCAGCCAGTCCGTCATTAGGTCATTCAGCAGTCACTAGGTCAGCCAATCTGTAAGTCAGTCAGTTAGTTGGTCAGTCAGCTAATCACTCAGACTGTAAGACAGCTAGTCACTCAGTCTGTCAGACAGCTAGTCACCCAGTCAGTCAGTCAGACAGCTAGTCACTCAGTCTGTCAGACAGCTAGTCACTCAGTCAGTCAGTAGGTCAGCCAGTCAGTCAGTCAGTAGGTCAACCAGTTAGCAGGTCAAGAGATCAGTAAGTCAGTCAGTAGATCAGCCAGTCAGTCAGTAGGTCAATTTGTCATTCAGTGGGTCAGTCAGTCTGTCTTTAGGTCATCAAGTCTGTCAGTCAGCCAGTCACTCAGTAGGTCAGTCAGTTGCTCAGCCTGTCATTCACTGAGCCAGTCAGTCAGTCACTGAGTCAGTCAGTCTGTCGGTGGGTGGGTCAGTCACTGAGTCAGTCAGTCTGTCGGTGGGTGGGTCGGTCTGTGGGTGGGTCGGTCTGTGGGTGGGTCAGTCGGTCGGTCGGTCGGTCGGTCGGTCGGTCGGTCGGTCGGTCGGTCGGGTCGGGTCGGGTCGGGTCGGGTCGGGTCGGGTCGGGTCGGGTCGGGTCGGGTCGGGTCGGGTCGGGTCGGGTCGGGTCGGGTGGGGTCGGGTCGGGTCGGGTCGGGTCGGGTCGGGTCGGGTCGGTCGGTCGGTCGGTCGGTCGGTCGGTCGGTCGGTCGGTCGGTCGGTCGGTTGGTCGGTCGGTCGGTCAGTCAGTCAGTCAGTCAGTCAGTCAGTCAGTCAGTCAGTCAGTTAGTCAGTCAGTCAGTCAGTCAGTTAGTCAGTTAGTCAGCTACTCAGTCAGTCAGTCAGTCAGTCAGTCAGTCAGTCCGTCAGTCAGTCAGTCAGTCAGTCAGTCAGTCAGTCAGTCAGTCAGTCAGTCAGTCAGTCAGTCAGTCAGTCAGTCAGTCTGCCAGTAGGTCAGCCAGTCAGTCAGTAGGTCATTCTGTCAGTCTGTGGGTCAGCCAGTCCGTCATTAGGTCATTCAGCAGCCATAAGGTCAGTCAGTCAGTCAGTCAGTCAGTCAGCTAGTCAGTCAGCTAGTCAGCTAGTTAGTCAGCTAGTCACTCAGTCTGTCAGACAGCTAGTCACTCAGTAGGTTGGTCAGTCAGTCGGTCTTACCGTCGGTCGGTCAGTCAGTCACTCAGTCTGTCAGACAGCTAGTCACTCAGTCTGTCAGACATCTACTCACTCAGTCAGTCAGTATGTCAGCCAGTCAGTCAGTCAGTAAATCAGTCAGTCAGTCACAGTCAGTGAGTCAGTCACAGTAAGTGAGTCAGTCACAGTCAGTGAGTCAGTCAGTGAGTCAGTCACAGTCAGTGAGTCAGTCTGTGAGTCAGTCAGTCATTCAGTCAGTAGATCAGTCAGTCTGTCTCTCAGTCAGTAGGTCAGTCTGTCAGTAGGTCTTTCAGTAGGTCAGTCATTTGGTCGATCGATCAGTCAGTCAGTTAGTCAGTCTGCCAGTAGGTCAGCCAGTCAGTCAGTAGGTCATTCTGTCAGTCAGTGGGTCAGCCAGTCCGTCATTAGGTCATTCAGCAGTCACTAGGTCAGCCAATCTGTAAGTCAGTCAGTTAGTTGGTCAGTCAGCTAATCACTCAGACTGTAAGACAGCTAGTCACTCAGTCTGTCAGACAGCTAGTCACCCAGTCAGTCAGTCAGACAGCTAGTCACTCAGTCTGTCAGACAGCTAGTCACTCAGTCAGTCAGTAGGTCAGCCAGTCAGTCAGTCAGTAGGTCAACCAGTTAGCAGGTCAAGAGATCAGTCAGTCAGTCAGTAGATCAGCCAGTCAGTCAGTAGGTCAATTTGTCATTCAGTGGGTCAGTCAGTCTGTCTTTAGGTCATCAAGTCTGTCAGTCAGCCAGTCACTCAGTAGGTCAGTCAGTTGCTCAGCCTGTCATTCACTGAGCCAGTCAGTCAGTCACTGAGTCAGTCAGTCTGTCGGTGGGTGGGTCAGTCACTGAGTCAGTCAGTCTGTCGGTGGGTGGGTCGGTCTGTGGGTGGGTCGGTCTGTGGGTGGGTCAGTCGGTCGGTCGGTCGGTCGGTCGGTCGGTCGGTCGGGTCGGGTCGGGTCGGGTCGGGTCGGGTCGGGTCGGGTCGGGTCGGGTCGGGTCGGGTCGGGTCGGGTCGGGTCGGGTCGGGTCGGGTCGGTCGGTCGGTCGGTCGGTCGGTCGGTCGGTCGGTCGGTCGGTCGGTCGGTCGGTCGGTCGGTCGGTCGGTCGGTCAGTCAGTCAGTCAGTCAGTCAGTCAGTCAGTCAGTCAGTCAGTCAGTCAGTCAGTTAGTCAGTCAGTCAGTCAGTCAGTTAGTCAGTTAGTCAGCTACTCAGTCAGTCAGTCAGTCAGTCAGTCAGTCAGTCAGTCAGTCAGTCAGTCAGTCAGTCAGTCAGTCAGTCAGTCAGTCAGTCAGTCAGTCAGTCAGTCAGTCAGTCAGTCAGTCAGTCAGTCAGTCAGTCAGTCAGTCAGTCAGTCAGTCAGTCAGTCAGTCAGTCAGTCAGTCAGTCAGTCTGCCAGTAGGTCAGCCAGTCAGTCAGTAGGTCATTCTGTCAGTCTGTGGGTCAGCCAGTCCGTCATTAGGTCATTCAGCAGTCATAAGGTCAGTCAGTCAGTCAGTCAGTCAGTCAGCTAGTCAGTCAGCTAGTCAGCTAGTTAGTCAGCTAGTCACTCAGTCTGTCAGACAGCTAGTCACTCAGTAGGTTGGTCAGTCAGTCGGTCTTACCGTCGGTCGGTCAGTCAGTCACTCAGTCTGTCAGACAGCTAGTCACTCAGTCTGTCAGACATCTACTCACTCAGTCAGTCAGTATGTCAGCCAGTCAGTCAGTCAGTAAATCAGTCAGTCAGTCACAGTCAGTGAGTCAGTCACAGTAAGTGAGTCAGTCACAGTCAGTGAGTCAGTCAGTGAGTCAGTCACAGTCAGTGAGTCAGTCTGTGAGTCAGTCAGTCATTCAGTCAGTAGGTCAGTCAGTCTGTCTCTCAGTCAGTAGGTCAGTCTGTCAGTAGGTCTTTCAGTAGGTCAGTCATTTGGTCGATCGATCAGTCAGTCAGTTAGTCAGTCTGCCAGTAGGTCAGCCAGTCAGTCAGTAGGTCATTCTGTCAGTCAGTGGGTCAGCCAGTCCGTCATTAGGTCATTCAGCAGTCACTAGGTCAGCCAATCTGTAAGTCAGTCAGTTAGTTGGTCAGTCAGCTAATCACTCAGACTGTAAGACAGCTAGTCACTCAGTCTGTCAGACAGCTAGTCACCCAGTCAGTCAGTCAGACAGCTAGTCACTCAGTCTGTCAGACAGCTAGTCACTCAGTCAGTCAGTAGGTCAGCCAGTCAGTCAGTCAGTAGGTCAACCAGTTAGCAGGTCAAGAGATCAGTCAGTCAGTCAGTAGATCAGCCAGTCAGTCAGTAGGTCAATTTGTCATTCAGTGGGTCAGTCAGTCTGTCTTTAGGTCATCAAGTCTGTCAGTCAGCCAGTCACTCAGTAGGTCAGTCAGTTGCTCAGCCTGTCATTCACTGAGCCAGTCAGTCAGTCACTGAGTCAGTCAGTCTGTCGGTGGGTGGGTCAGTCACTGAGTCAGTCAGTCTGTCGGTGGGTGGGTCGGTCTGTGGGTGGGTCGGTCTGTGGGTGGGTCAGTCGGTCGGTCGGTCGGTCGGTCGGTCGGTCGGTCGGTCGGGTCGGGTCGGGTCGGGTCGGGTCGGGTCGGGTCGGGTCGGGTCGGGTCGGGTCGGGTCGGGTCGGGTCGGGTCGGTCGGTCGGTCGGTCGGTGGGTCGGTCGGTCGGTCGGTCGGTCGGTCGGTCGGTCGGTCGGTCAGTCAGTCAGTCAGTCAGTCAGTCAGTCAGTCAGTCAGTCAGTCAGTCAGTCAGTTAGTCAGTCAGTCAGTCAGTCAGTTAGTCAGTTAGTCAGTTAGTCAGCTACTCAGTCAGTCAGTCAGTCAGTCAGTCAGTCAGTCAGTCAGTCAGTCAGTCAGTCAGTCAGTCAGTCAGTCAGTCAGTCAGTCAGTCAGTCAGTCAGTCAGTCAGTCAGTCAGTCAGTCAGTCAGTCAGTCAGTCAGTCAGTCAGTCAGTCAGTCAGTCAGTCAGTCAGTCAGTCAGTCAGTCAGTCTCCCAGTAGGTCAGCCAGTCAGTCAGTAGGTCATTCTGTCAGTCTGTGGGTCAGCCAGTCCGTCATTAGGTCATTCAGCAGTCATAAGGTCAGTCAGTCAGTCAGTCAGTCAGTCAGCTAGTCAGTCAGCTAGTCAGCTAGTTAGTCAGCTAGTCACTCAGTCTGTCAGACAGCTAGTCACTCAGTAGGTTGGTCAGTCAGTCGGTCTTACCGTCGGTCGGTCAGTCAGTCACTCAGTCTGTCAGACAGCTAGTCACTCAGTCTGTCAGACATCTACTCACTCAGTCAGTCAGTATGTCAGCCAGTCAGTCAGTCAGTAAATCAGTCAGTCAGTCACAGTCAGTGAGTCAGTCACAGTAAGTGAGTCAGTCACAGTCAGTGAGACAGTCAGTGAGTCAGTCACAGTCAGTGAGTCAGTCTGTGAGTCAGTCAGTCATTCAGTCAGTAGGTCAGTCAGTCTGTCTCTCAGTCAGTAGGTCAGTCTGTCAGTAGGTCTTTCAGTAGGTCAGTCATTTGGTCGATCGATCAGTCAGTCAGTTAGTCAGTCTGCCAGTAGGTCAGTCAGTCAGTCAGTAGGTCATTCTGTCAGTCAGTGGGTCAGCCAGTCCGTCATTAGGTCATTCAGCAGTCACTAGGTCAGCCAATCTGTAAGTCAGTCAGTTAGTTGGTCAGTCAGCTAATCACTCAGACTGTAAGACAGCTAGTCACTCAGTCTGTCAGACAGCTAGTCACCCAGTCAGTCAGTCAGACAGCTAGTCACTCAGTCTGTCAGACAGCTAGTCACTCAGTCAGTCAGTAGGTCAGCCAGTCAGTCAGTCAGTAGGTCAACCAGTTAGCAGGTCAAGAGATCAGTCAGTCAGTCAGTAGATCAGCCAGTCAGTCAGTAGGTCAATTTGTCATTCAGTGGGTCAGTCAGTCTGTCTTTAGGTCATCAAGTCTGTCAGTCAGCCAGTCACTCAGTAGGTCAGTCAGTTGCTCAGCCTGTCATTCACTGAGCCAGTCAGTCAGTCACTGAGTCAGTCAGTCTGTCGGTGGGTGGGTCAGTCACTGAGTCAGTCAGTCTGTCGGTGGGTGGGTCGGTCTGTGGGTGGGTCGGTCTGTGGGTGGGTCAGTCGGTCGGTCGGTCGGTCGGTCGGTCGGTCGGTCGGTCGGTCGGTCGGGTCGGGTCGGGTCGGGTCGGGTCGGGTCGGGTCGGGTCGGGTCGGGTCGGGTCGGGTCGGGTCGGGTCGGGTCGGGTCGGTCGGTCGGTCGGTCGGTCGGTCGGTCGGTCGGTCGGTCGGTCGGTCGGTCGGTCGGTCGGTCGGTCGGTCGGTCGGTCGGTCAGTCAGTCAGTCAGTCAGTCAGTCAGTCAGTCAGTCAGTCAGTCAGTCAGTCAGTTAGTCAGTCAGTCAGTCAGTCAGTTAGTCAGTTAGTCAGCTACTCAGTCAGTCAGTCAGTCAGTCAGTCAGTCAGTCAGTCAGTCAGTCAGTCAGTCAGTCAGTCAGTCAGTCAGTCAGTCAGTCAGTCAGTCAGTCAGTCAGTCAGTCAGTCAGTCAGTCAGTCAGTCAGTCAGTCAGTCTGCCAGTAGGTCAGCCAGTCAGTCAGTAGGTCATTCTGTCAGTCTGTGGGTCAGCCAGTCCGTCATTAGGTCATTCAGCAGTCATAAGGTCAGTCAGTCAGTCAGTCAGTCAGTCAGCTAGTCAGTCAGTTAGTCAGTTAGTTAGTCAGCTAGTCACTCAGTCTGTCAGACAGCTAGTCACTCAGTAGGTTGGTCAGTCAGTCGGTCTTACCGTCGGTCGGTCAGTCAGTCACTCAGTCTGTCAGACAGCTAGTCACTCAGTCTGTCAGACATCTACTCACTCAGTCAGTCAGTATGTCAGCCAGTCAGTCAGTCAGTAAATCAGTCAGTCAGTCACAGTCAGTGAGTCAGTCACAGTAAGTGAGTCAGTCACAGTCAGTGAGTCAGTCAGTGAGTCAGTCACAGTAAGTGAGTCAGTCACAGTCAGTGAGTCAGTCAGTGAGTCAGTCACAGTCAGTGAGTCAGTCTGTGAGTCAGTCAGTCATTCAGTCAGTAGGTCAGTCAGTCTGTCTCTCAGTCAGTAGGTCAGTCTGTCAGTAGGTCTTTCAGTAGGTCAGTCATTTGGTCGATCGATCAGTCAGTCAGTTAGTCAGTCTGCCAGTAGGTCAGCCAGTCAGTCAGTAGGTCATTCTGTCAGTCAGTGGGTCAGCCAGTCCGTCATTAGGTCATTCAGCAGTCACTAGGTCAGCCAATCTGTAAGTCAGTCAGTTAGTTGGTCAGTCAGCTAATCACTCAGACTGTAAGACAGCTAGTCACTCAGTCTGTCAGACAGCTAGTCACCCAGTCAGTCAGTCAGACAGCTAGTCACTCAGTCTGTCAGACAGCTAGTCACTCAGTCAGTCAGTAGGTCAGCCAGTCAGTCAGTCAGTAGGTCAACCAGTTAGCAGGTCAAGAGATCAGTCAGTCAGTCAGTAGATCAGCCAGTCAGTCAGTAGGTCAATTTGTCATTCAGTGGGTCAGTCAGTCTGTCTTTAGGTCATCAAGTCTGTCAGTCAGCCAGTCACTCAGTAGGTCAGTCAGTTGCTCAGCCTGTCATTCACTGAGCCAGTCAGTCAGTCACTGAGTCAGTCAGTCTGTCGGTGGGTGGGTCAGTCACTGAGTCAGTCAGTCTGTCGGTGGGTGGGTCGGTCTGTGGGTGGGTCGGTCTGTGGGTGGGTCAGTCGGTCGGTCGGTCGGTCGGTCGGTCGGTCGGTCGGTCGGTCGGTCGGTCGGTCGGGTCGGGTCGGGTCGGGTCGGGTCGGGTCGGGTCGGGTCGGGTCGGGTCGGGTCGGGTCGGGTCGGGTCGGGTCGGGTCGGGTCGGGTCGGGTCGGGTCGGTCGGTCGGTCGGTCGGTCGGTCGGTCGGTCGGTCGGTCGGTCGGTCGGTCGGTCGGTCGGTCGGTCGGTCAGTCAGTCAGTCAGTCAGTCAGTCAGTCAGTCAGTCAGTCAGTCAGTCAGTCAGTTAGTCAGTCAGTCAGTCAGTCAGTTAGTCAGTTAGTCAGCTACTCAGTCAGTCAGTCAGTCAGTCAGTCAGTCAGTCAGTCAGTCAGTCAGTCAGTCAGTCAGTCAGTCAGTCAGTCAGTCAGTCAGTCAGTCAGTCAGTCAGTCAGTCAGTCAGTCAGTCAGTCAGTCAGTCTGCCAGTAGGTCAGCCAGTCAGTCAGTAGGTCATTCTGTCAGTCTGTGGGTCAGCCAGTCCGTCATTAGGTCATTCAGCAGTCATAAGGTCAGTCAGTCAGTCAGTCAGTCAGTCAGCTAGTCAGTCAGCTAGTCAGCTAGTTAGTCAGCTAGTCACTCAGTCTGTCAGACAGCTAGTCACTCAGTAGGTTGGTCAGTCAGTCGGTCTTACCGTCGGTCGGTCAGTCAGTCACTTAGTCTGTCAGACAGCTAGTCACTCAGTCTGTCAGACATCTACTCACTCAGTCAGTCAGTATGTCAGCCAGTCAGTCAGTCAGTAAATCAGTCAGTCAGTCACAGTCAGTGAGTCAGTCACAGTAAGTGAGTCAGTCACAGTCAGTGAGTCAGTCAGTGAGTCAGTCACAGTCAGTGAGTCAGTCTGTGAGTCAGTCAGTCATTCAGTCAGTAGGTCAGTCAGTCTGTCTCTCAGTCAGTAGGTCAGTCTGTCAGTAGGTCTTTCAGTAGGTCAGTCATTTGGTCGATCGATCAGTCAGTCAGTTAGTCAGTCTGCCAGTAGGTCAGCCAGTCAGTCAGTAGGTCATTCTGTCAGTCAGTGGGTCAGCCAGTCCGTCATTAGGTCATTCAGCAGTCACTAGGTCAGCCAATCTGTAAGTCAGTCAGTTAGTTGGTCAGTCAGCTAATCACTCAGACTGTAAGACAGCTAGTCACTCAGTCTGTCAGACAGCTAGTCACCCAGTCAGTCAGTCAGACAGCTAGTCACTCAGTCTGTCAGACAGCTAGTCACTCAGTCAGTCAGTAGGTCAGCCAGTCAGTCAGTCAGTAGGTCAACCAGTTAGCAGGTCAAGAGATCAGTCAGTCAGTCAGTAGATCAGCCAGTCAGTCAGTAGGTCAATTTGTCATTCAGTGGGTCAGTCAGTCTGTCTTTAGGTCATCAAGTCTGTCAGTCAGCCAGTCACTCAGTAGGTCAGTCAGTTGCTCAGCCTGTCATTCACTGAGCCAGTCAGTCAGTCACTGAGTCAGTCAGTCTGTCGGTGGGTGGGTCAGTCACTGAGTCAGTCAGTCTGTCGGTGGGTGGGTCGGTCTGTGGGTGGGTCGGTCTGTGGGTGGGTCAGTCGGTCGGTCGGTCGGTCGGTCGGTCGGTCGGTCGGTCGGTCGGTCGGTCGGGTCGGGTCGGGTCGGGTCGGGTCGGGTCGGGTCGGGTCGGGTCGGGTCGGGTCGGGTCGGTCGGTCGGTCGGTCGGTCGGTCGGTCGGTCGGTCGGTCGGTCGGTCGGTCGGTCGGTCGGTCGGTCGGTCGGTCGGTCGGTCGGTCAGTCAGTCAGTCAGTCAGTCAGTCAGTCAGTCAGTCAGTCAGTCAGTCAGTCAGTTAGTCAGTCAGTCAGTCAGTCAGTTAGTCAGTTAGTCAGCTACTCAGTCAGTCAGTCAGTCAGTCAGTCAGTCAGTCAGTCAGTCAGTCAGTCAGTCAGTCAGTCAGTCAGTCAGTCAGTCAGTCAGTCAGTCAGTCAGTCAGTCAGTCAGTCAGTCAGTCAGTCAGTCAGTCAGTCAGTCAGTCAGTCAGTCAGTCTGCCAGTACGTCAGCCAGTCAGTCAGTAGGTCATTCTGTCAGTCTGTGGGTCAGCCAGTCCGTCATTAGGTCATTCAGCAGTCATAAGGTCAGTCAGTCAGTCAGTCAGTCAGTCAGTCAGTCAGTCAGCTAGTCAGCTAGTTAGTCAGCTAGTCACTCAGTCTGTCAGATAGCTAGTCACTCAGTAGGTTGGTCAGTCAGTCGGTCTTACCGTCGGTCGGTCAGTCAGTCACTCAGTCTGTCAGACAGCTAGTCACTCAGTCTGTCAGACATCTACTCACTCAGTCAGTCAGTATGTCAGCCAGTCAGTCAGTCAGTAAATCAGTCAGTCAGTCACAGTCAGTGAGTCAGTCACAGTAAGTGAGTCAGTCACAGTCAGTGAGTCAGTCAGTGAGTCAGTCACAGTCAGTGAGTCAGTCTGTGAGTCAGTCAGTCATTCAGTCAGTAGGTCAGTCAGTCTGTCTCTCAGTCAGTAGGTCAGTCTGTCAGTAGGTCTTTCAGTAGGTCAGTCATTTGGTCGATCGATCAGTCAGTCAGTTAGTCAGTCTGCCAATAGGTCAGCCAGTCAGTCAGTAGGTCATTCTGTCAGTCAGTGGGTCAGCCAGTCCGTCATTAGGTCATTCAGCAGTCACTAGGTCAGCCAATCTGTAAGTCAGTCAGTTAGTTGGTCAGTCAGCTAATCACTCAGACTGTAAGACAGCTAGTCACTCAGTCTGTCAGACAGCTAGTCACCCAGTCAGTCAGTCAGACAGCTAGTCACTCAGTCTGTCAGACAGCTAGTCACTCAGTCAGTCAGTAGGTCAGCCAGTCAGTCAGTCAGTAGGTCAACCAGTTAGCAGGTCAAGAGATCAGTCAGTCAGTCAGTAGATCAGCCAGTCAGTCAGTAGGTCAATTTGTCATTCAGTGGGTCAGTCAGTCTGTCTTTAGGTCATCAGGTCTGTCAGTCAGCCAGTCACTCAGTAGGTCAGTCAGTTGCTCAGCCTGTCATTCACTGAGCCAGTCAGTCAGTCAAGTCACTGAGTCAGTCAGTCTGTCGGTGGGTGGGTCAGTCACTGAGTCAGTCAGTCTGTCGGTGGGTGGGTCGGTCTGTGGGTGGGTCGGTCTGTGGGTGGGTCAGTCGGTCGGTCGGTCGGTCGGTCGGTCGGTCGGTCGGTCGGGTCGGGTCGGGTCGGGTCGGGTCGGGTCGGGTCGGGTCGGGTCGGGTCGGGTCGGGTCGGGTCGGGTCGGGTCGGGTCGGGTCGGGTCGGGTCGGGTCGGTCGGTCGGTCGGTCGGTCGGTCGGTCGGTCGGTCGGTCGGTCGGTCGGTCGGTCGGTCGGTCGGTCGGTCGGTCGGTCGGTCGGTCGGTCAGTCAGTCAGTCAGTCAGTCAGTCAGTCAGTCAGTCAGTCAGTCAGTCAGTTAGTCAGTCAGTCAGTCAGTCAGTTAGTCAGTTAGTCAGCTACTCAGTCAGTCAGTCAGTCAGTCAGTCAGTCAGTCAGTCAGTCAGTCAGTCAGTCAGTCAGTCAGTCAGTCAGTCAGTCAGTCAGTCAGTCAGTCAGTCAGTCAGTCAGTCTGCCAGTAGGTCAGCCAGTCAGTCAGTAGGTCATTCTGTCAGTCTGTGGGTCAGCCAGTCCGTCATTAGGTCATTCAGCAGTCATAAGGTCAGTCAGTCAGTCAGTCAGTCAGTCAGCTAGTCAGTCAGCTAGTCAGCTAGTTAGTCAGCTAGTCACTCAGTCTGTCAGACAGCTAGTCACTCAGTAGGTAGGTCAGTCAGTCGGTCTTACCGTCGGTCGGTCAGTCAGTCACTCAGTCTGTCAGACAGCTAGTCACTCAGTCTGTCAGACATCTACTCACTCAGTCAGTCAGTATGTCAGCCAGTCAGTCAGTCAGTAAATCAGTCAGTCAGTCACAGTCAGTGAGTCAGTCACAGTAAGTGAGTCAGTCACAGTCAGTGAGTCAGTCAGTGAGTCAGTCACAGTCAGTGAGTCAGTCTGTGAGTCAGTCAGTCATTCAGTCAGTAGGTCAGTCAGTCTGTCTCTCAGTCAGTAGGTCAGTCTGTCAGTAGGTCTTTCAGTAGGTCAGTCATTTGGTCGATCGATCAGTCAGTCAGTTAGTCAGTCTGCCAGTAGGTCAGCCAGTCAGTCAGTAGGTCAT
>CAVMGG010000366.1:57500-62542 GCA_963680895.1 Fragum sueziense
TCAGTCAGTCAGTCTGCCAGTAGGTCAGCCAGTCAGTCAGTAGGTCATTCTGTCAGTCTGTGGGTCAGCCAGTCCGTCATTAGGTCATTCAGCAGTCATAAGGTCAGTCAGTCAGTCAGTCAGTCAGTCAGCTAGTCAGTCAGCTAGTCAGCTAGTTAGTCAGCTAGTCACTCAGTCTGTCAGACAGCTAGTCACTCAGTAGGTAGGTCAGTCAGTCGGTCTTACCGTCGGTCGGTCAGTCAGTCACTCAGTCTGTCAGACAGCTAGTCACTCAGTCTGTCAGACATCTACTCACTCAGTCAGTCAGTATGTCAGCCAGTCAGTCAGTCAGTAAATCAGTCAGTCAGTCACAGTCAGTGAGTCAGTCACAGTAAGTGAGTCAGTCACAGTCAGTGAGTCAGTCAGTGAGTCAGTCACAGTCAGTGAGTCAGTCTGTGAGTCAGTCAGTCATTCAGTCAGTAGGTCAGTCAGTCTGTCTCTCAGTCAGTAGGTCAGTCTGTCAGTAGGTCTTTCAGTAGGTCAGTCATTTGGTCGATCGATCAGTCAGTCAGTTAGTCAGTCTGCCAGTAGGTCAGCCAGTCAGTCAGTAGGTCATTCTGTCAGTCAGTGGGTCAGCCAGTCCGTCATTAGGTCATTCAGCAGTCACTAGGTCAGCCAATCTGTAAGTCAGTCAGTTAGTTGGTCAGTCAGCTAATCACTCAGACTGTAAGACAGCTAGTCACTCAGTCTGTCAGACAGCTAGTCACCCAGTCAGTCAGTCAGACAGCTAGTCACTCAGTCTGTCAGACAGCTAGTCACTCAGTCAGTCAGTAGGTCAGCCAGTCAGTCAGTCAGTAGGTCAACCAGTTAGCAGGTCAAGAGATCAGTCAGTCAGTCAGTAGATCAGCCAGTCAGTCAGTAGGTCAATTTGTCATTCAGTGGGTCAGTCAGTCTGTCTTTAGGTCATCAAGTCTGTCAGTCAGCCAGTCACTCAGTAGGTCAGTCAGTTGCTCAGCCTGTCATTCACTGAGCCAGTCAGTCAGTCACTGAGTCAGTCAGTCTGTCGGTGGGTGGGTCAGTCACTGAGTCAGTCAGTCTGTCGGTGGGTGGGTCGGTCTGTGGGTGGGTCGGTCTGTGGGTGGGTCAGTCGGTCGGTCGGTCGGTCGGTCGGTCGGTCGGTCGGTCGGTCGGTCGGGTCGGGTCGGGTCGGGTCGGGTCGGGTCGGGTCGGGTCGGGTCGGGTCGGGTCGGGTCGGGTCGGGTCGGGTCGGGTCGGGTCGGGTAGGGTCGGTCGGTCGGTCGGTCGGTCGGTCGGTCGGTCGGTCGGTCGGTGGGTCGGTCGGTCGGTCGGTCGGTCGGTCGGTCGGTCGGTCGGTCGGTCAGTCAGTCAGTCAGTCAGTCAGTCAGTCAGTCAGTCAGTCAGTCAGTCAGTCAGTCAGTCAGTCAGTCAGTCAGTTAGTCAGTCAGTCAGTCAGTCAGTTAGTAAGTTAGTCAGCTACTCAGTCAGTCAGTCAGTCAGTCAGTCAGTCAGTCAGTCAGTCAGTCAGTCAGTCAGTCAGTCAGTCAGTCAGTCAGTCAGTCAGTCAGTCAGTCAGTCAGTCAGTCAGTCAGTCAGTCAGTCAGTCAGTCAGTCAGTCAGTCAGTCAGTCTGCCAGTAGGTCAGCCAGTCAGTCAGTAGGTCATTCTGTCAGTCTGTGGGTCAGCCAGTCCGTCATTAGGTCATTCAGCAGTCATAAGGTCAGTCAGTCAGTCAGTCAGTCAGTCAGTCAGCTAGTCAGTCAGCTAGTCAGCTAGTTAGTCAGCTAGTCACTCAGTCTGTCAGACAGCTAGTCACTCAGTAGGTTGGTCAGTCAGTCGGTCTTACCGTCGGTCGGTCAGTCAGTCACTCAGTCTGTCAGACAGCTAGTCACTCAGTCTGTCAGACATCTACTCACTCAGTCAGTCAGTATGTCAGCCAGTCAGTCAGTCAGTAAATCAGTCAGTCAGTCACAGTCAGTGAGTCAGTCACAGTAAGTGAGTCAGTCACAGTCAGTGAGTCAGTCAGTGAGTCAGTCACAGTCAGTGAGTCAGTCTGTGAGTCAGTCAGTCATTCAGTCAGTAGGTCAGTCAGTCTGTCTCTCAGTCAGTAGGTCAGTCTGTCAGTAGGTCTTTCAGTAGGTCAGTCATTTGGTCGATCGATCAGTCAGTCAGTTAGTCAGTCTGCCAGTAGGTCAGCCAGTCAGTCAGTAGGTCATTCTGTCAGTCAGTGGGTCAGCCAGTCCGTCATTAGGTCATTCAGCAGTCACTAGGTCAGCCAATCTGTAAGTCAGTCAGTTAGTTGGTCAGTCAGCTAATCACTCAGACTGTAAGACAGCTAGTCACTCAGTCTGTCAGACAGCTAGTCACCCAGTCAGTCAGTCAGACAGCTAGTCACTCAGTCTGTCAGACAGCTAGTCACTCAGTCAGTCAGTAGGTCAGCCAGTCAGTCAGTCAGTAGGTCAACCAGTTAGCAGGTCAAGAGATCAGTCAGTCAGTCAGTAGATCAGCCAGTCAGTCAGTAGGTCAATTTGTCATTCAGTGGGTCAGTCAATCTGTCTTTAGGTCATCAAGTCTGTCAGTCAGCCAGTCACTCAGTAGGTCAGTCAGTTGCTCAGCCTGTCATTCACTGAGCCAGTCAGTCAGTCACTGAGTCAGTCAGTCTGTCGGTGGGTGGGTCAGTCACTGAGTCAGTCAGTCTGTCGGTGGGTGGGTCGGTCTGTGGGTGGGTCGGTCTGTGGGTGGGTCAGTCGGTCGGTCGGTCGGTCGGTCGGTCGGTCGGTCGGTCGGTCGGTCGGTCGGTCGGTCGGGTCGGGTCGGGTCGGGTCGGGTCGGGTCGGGTCGGGTCGGGTCGGGTCGGGTCGGGTCGGGTCGGGTCGGTCGTTCGGTCGGTCGGTCGGTCGGTCGGTCGGTCGGTCGGTCGGTCGGTCGGTCGGTCGGTCGGTCGGTCGGTCAGTCAGTCAGTCAGTCAGTCAGTCAGTCAGTCAGTCAGTCAGTCAGTTAGTCAGTCAGTCAGTCAGTTAGTCAGTTAGTCAGCTACTCAGTCAGTCAGTCAGTCAGTCAGTCAGTCAGTCAGTCAGTCAGTCAGTCAGTCAGTCAGTCAGTCAGTCAGTCAGTCAGTCAGTCAGTCAGTCAGTCAGTCAGTCAGTCAGTCAGTCTGCCAGTAGGTCAGCCAGTCAGTCAGTAGGTCAGTAGGTCATTCTGTCAGTCTGTGGGTCAGCCAGTCCGTCATTAGGTCATTCAGCAGTCATAAGGTCAGTCAGTCAGTCAGTCAGTCAGTCAGCTAGTCAGTCAGCTAGTCAGCTAGTTAGTCAGCTAGTCACTCAGTCTGTCAGACAGCTAGTCACTCAGTAGGTTGGTCAGTCAGTCGGTCTTACCGTCGGTCGGTCAGTCAGTCACTCAGTCTGTCAGACAGCTAGTCACTCAGTCTGTCAGACATCTACTCACTCAGTCAGTCAGTATGTCAGCCAGTCAGTCAGTCAGTAAATCAGTCAGTCAGTCACAGTCAGTGAGTCAGTCACAGTAAGTGAGTCAGTCACAGTCAGTGAGTCAGTCAGTGAGTCAGTCACAGTCAGTGAGTCAGTCTGTGAGTCAGTCAGTCATTCAGTCAGTAGGTCAGTCAGTCTGTCTCTCAGTCAGTAGGTCAGTCTGTCAGTAGGTCTTTCAGTAGGTCAGTCATTTGGTCGATCGATCAGTCAGTCAGTTAGTCAGTCTGCCAGTAGGTCAGCCAGTCAGTCAGTAGGTCATTCTGTCAGTCAGTGGGTCAGCCAGTCCGTCATTAGGTCATTCAGCAGTCACTAGGTCAGCCAATCTGTAAGTCAGTCAGTTAGTTGGTCAGTCAGCTAATCACTCAGACTGTAAGACAGCTAGTCACTCAGTCTGTCAGACAGCTAGTCACCCAGTCAGTCAGTCAGACAGCTAGTCACTCAGTCTGTCAGACAGCTAGTCACTCAGTCAGTCAGTAGGTCAGCCAGTCAGTCAGTCAGTAGGTCAACCAGTTAGCAGGTCAAGAGATCAGTCAGTCAGTCAGTAGATCAGCCAGTCAGTCAGTAGGTCAATTTGTCATTCAGTGGGTCAGTCAGTCTGTCTTTAGGTCATCAAGTCTGTCAGTCAGCCAGTCACTCAGTAGGTCAGTCAGTTGCTCAGCCTGTCATTCACTGAGCCAGTCAGTCAGTCACTGAGTCAGTCAGTCTGTCGGTGGGTGGGTCAGTCACTGAGTCAGTCAGTCTGTCGGTGGGTGGGTCGGTCTGTGGGTGGGTCGGTCTGTGGGTGGGTCAGTCGGTCGGTCGGTCGGTCGGTCGGTCGGTCGGTCGGTCGGGTCGGGTCGGGTCGGGTCGGGTCGGGTCGGGTCGGGTCGGGTCGGGTCGGGTCGGGTCGGGTCGGGTCGGGTCGGGTCGGGTCGGGTCGGGTCGGTCGGTCGGTCGGTCGGTCGGTCGGTCGGTCGGTCGGTCGGTCGGTCGGTCGGTCGGTCGGTCGGTCAGTCAGTCAGTCAGTCAGTCAGTCAGTCAGTCAGTCAGTCAGTCAGTCAGTCAGTTAGTCAGTCAGTCAGTCAGTCAGTTAGTCAGTTAGTCAGCTACTCAGTCAGTCAGTCAGTCAGTCAGTCAGTCAGTCAGTCAGTCAGTCAGTCAGTCAGTCAGTCAGTCAGTCAGTCAGTCAGTCAGTCAGTCAGTCAGTCAGTCAGTCAGTCAGTCAGTCTGCCAGTAGGTCAGCCAGTCAGTCAGTAGGTCATTCTGTCAGTCTGTGGGTCAGCCAGTCCGTCATTAGGTCATTCAGCAGTCATAAGGTCAGTCAGTCAGTCAGTCAGTCAGTCAGCTAGTCAGTCAGCTAGTCAGCTAGTTAGTCAGCTAGCCACTCAGTCTGTCAGACAGCTAGTCACTCAGTAGGTTGGTCAGTCAGTCGGTCTTACCGTCGGTCGGTCAGTCAGTCACTCAGTCTGTCAGACAGCTAGTCACTCAGTCTGTCAGACATCTACTCACTCAGTCAGTCAGTATGTCAGCCAGTCAGTCAGTCAGTAAATCAGTCAGTCAGTCACAGTCAGTGAGTCAGTCA
>CAVMGG010000367.1:0-27500 GCA_963680895.1 Fragum sueziense
TCTCTTGACCTGCTAACTGGTTGACCTACTGACTGACTGACTGGCTGACCTACTGACTGACTGAGTGACTAGCTGTCTGACAGACTGAGTGACTAGCTGTCTGACTGACTGACTGGGTGACTAGCTGTCTGACAGACTGAGTGACTAGCTGTCTTACAGTCTGAGTGATTAGCTGACTGACCAACTAACTGACTGACTTACAGATTGGCTGACCTAGTGACTGCTGAATGACCTAATGACGGACTGGCTGACCCACTGACTGACAGAATGACCTACTGACTGACTGGCTGACCTACTGGCAGACTGACTAACTGACTGACTGATCGATCGACCAAATGACTGACCTACTGAAAGACCTACTGACAGACTGACCTACTGACTGAGAGACAGACTGACTGACCTACTGACTGAATGACTGACTGACTCACAGACTGACTCACTGACTGTGACTGACTCACTGACTGACTCACTGACTGTGACTGACTCACTTACTGTGACTGACTCACTGACTGTGACTGACTGACTGATTTACTGACTGACTGACTGGCTGACATACTGACTGACTGAGTGAGTAGATGTCTGACAGACTGAGTGACTAGCTGTCTGACAGACTGAGTGACTGACTGACCGACCGACGGTAAGACCGACTGACTGACCAACCTACTGAGTGACTAGCTGTCTGACAGACTGAGTGACTAGCTGACTAACTAGCTGACTAGCTGACTGACTAGCTGACTGACTGACTGACTGACTGACCTTATGACTGCTGAATGACCTAATGACGGACTGGCTGACCCACAGACTGACAGAATGACCTACTGACTGACTGGCTGACCTACTGGCAGACTGACTGACTGACTGACTGACTGACTGACTGACTGACTGACTGACTGACTGACTGACTGACTGACTGACTGACTGAATGACTGACTGACTGACTGACTGACTGACTGACTGACTGACTGACTGACTGACTGACTGACTGACTGACTGACTGACTGACTGACTGACTGACTGACTGACTGACTGACTGACTGACTGACTGAGTAGCTGACTAACTGACTAACTGACTGACTGACTGACTGACTGACTAACTGACTGACTGACTGACTGACTGACTGACTGACTGACTGACTAACTGAGTAGCTGACTAACTGACTAACTGACTGACTGACTGACTGACTAACTGACTGACTGACTGACTGACTGACTGACTGACTGACTGACTGACTGACTGACTGACTGACTGACTGACTGACTGACCGACCGACCGACCGACCGACCGACCGACCGACCGACCGACCGACCGACCGACCGACCGACCGACCGACCGACCGACCCGACCCGACCCGACCCGACCCGACCCGACCCGACCCGACCCGACCCGACCCGACCCGACCGACCGACCGACCGACCGACCGACCGACCGACTGACCCACCCACAGACCGACCCACCCACAGACCGACCCACCCACCGACAGACTGACTGACTCAGTGACTGACCCACCCACCGACAGACTGACTGACTCAGTGACTGACTGACTGGCTCAGTGAATGACAGGCTGAGCAACTGACTGACCTACTGAGTGACTGGCTGACTGACAGACTTGATGACCTAAAGACAGACTGACTGACCCACTGAATGACAAATTGACCTACTGACTGACTGGCTGATCTACTGACTGACTGACTGATCTCTTGACCTGCTAACTGGTTGACCTACTGACTGACTGACTGGCTGACCTACTGACTGACTGAGTGACTAGCTGTCTGACAGACTGAGTGACTAGCTGTCTGACTGACTGACTGGGTGACTAGCTGTCTGACAGACTGAGTGACTAGCTGTCTTACAGTCTGAGTGATTAGCTGACTGACCAACTAACTGACTGACTTACAGATTGGCTGACCTAGTGACTGCTGAATGACCTAATGACGGACTGGCTGACCCACTGACTGACAGAATGACCTACTGACTGACTGGCTGACCTACTGGCAGACTGACTAACTGACTGACTGATCGATCGACCAAATGACTGACCTACTGAAAGACCTACTGACAGACTGACCTACTGACTGAGAGACAGACTGACTGACCTACTGACTGAATGACTGACTGACTCACAGACTGACTCACTGACTGTGACTGACTCACTGACTGACTCACTGACTGTGACTGACTCACTTACTGTGACTGACTCACTGACTGTGACTGACTGACTGATTTACTGACTGACTGACTGGCTGACATACTGACTGACTGAGTGAGTAGATGTCTGACAGACTGAGTGACTAGCTGTCTGACAGACTGAGTGACTGACTGACCGACCGACGGTAAGACCGACTGACTGACCAACCTACTGAGTGACTAGCTGTCTGACAGACTGAGTGACTAGCTGACTAACTAGCTGACTAGCTGACTGACTAGCTGACTGACTGACTGACTGACTGACTGACCTTATGACTGCTGAATGACCTAATGACGGACTGGCTGACCCACAGACTGACAGAATGACCTACTGACTGACTGGCTGACCTACTGACTGACTGGCTGACCTACTGGCAGACTGACTGACTGACTGACTGACTGACTGACTGACTGACTGACTGACTGACTGACTGACTGACTGACTGACTGACTGACTGACTGACTGACTGACTGACTGACTGACTGACTGACTGACTGACTGAGTAGCTGACTAACTGACTAACTGACTGACTGACTGACTGACTAACTGACTGACTGACTGACTGAGTGACTGACTGACTGACTGACTGACTGACTGACTGACTGACTGACCGACCGACCGACCGACCGACCGACCGACCGACCGACCGACCGAGTGACCGACCGACCGACCGACCGACCGACCGACCGACCCGACCCGACCCGACCGACCGACCGACCGACCGACCGACCGACCCGACCCGACCCGACCCGACCCGACCCGACCCGACCCGACCCGACCCGACCCGACCCGACCCGACCCGACCGACCGACCGACCGACCGACCGACCGACCGACTGACCCACCCACAGACCGACCCACCCACAGACCGACCCACCCACCGACAGACTGACTGACTCAGTGACTGACCCACCCACCGACAGACTGACTGACTCAGTGACTGACTGACTGGCTCAGTAAATGACAGGCTGAGCAACTGACTGACCTACTGAGTGACTGGCTGACTGACAGACTTGATGACCTAAAGACAGACTGACTGACCCACTGAATGACAAATTGACCTACTGACTGACTGGCTGATCTACTGACTGACTGACTGATCTCTTGACCTGCTAACTGGTTGACCTACTGACTGACTGACTGGCTGACCTACTGACTGACTGAGTGACTAGCTGTCTGTCAGACTGAGTGACTAGCTGTCTGACTGACTGACTGGGTGACTAGCTGTCTGACAGACTGAGTGACTAGCTGTCTTACAGTCTGAGTGATTAGCTGACTGACCAACTAACTGACTGACTTACAGATTGGCTGACCTAGTGACTGCTGAATGACCTAATGACGGACTGGCTGACCCACTGACTGACAGAATGACCTACTGACTGACTGGCTGACCTACTGGCAGACTGACTAACTGACTGACTGATCGATCGACCAAATGACTGACCTACTGAAAGACCTACTGACAGACTGACCTACTGACTGAGAGACAGACTGACTGACCTACTGACTGAATGACTGACTGACTCACAGACTGACTCACTGACTGTGACTGACTCACTGACTGACTCACTGACTGTGACTGACTCACTTACTGTGACTGACTCACTGACTGTGACTGACTGACTGATTTACTGACTGACTGACTGGCTGACATACTGACTGACTGAGTGAGTAGATGTCTGACAGACTGAGTGACTAGCTGTCTGACAGACTGAGTGACTGACTGACCGACCGACGGTAAGACCGACTGACTGACCAACCTACTGAGTGACTAGCTGTCTGACAGACTGAGTGACTAGCTGACTAACTAGCTGACTAGCTGACTGACTAGCTGACTGACTGACTGACTGACTGACTGACCTTATGACTGCTGAATGACCTAATGACGGACTGGCTGACCCACAGACTGACAGAATGACCTACTGACTGACTGGCTGACCTACTGGCAGACTGACTGACTGACTGACTGACTGACTGACTGACTGACTGACTGACTGACTGACTGACTGACTGACTGACTGACTGACTGACTGACTGACTGACTGACTGACTGACTGACTGACTGACTGACTGACTGACTGACTGACTGACTGACTGACTGACTGACTGAGTAGCTGACTAACTGACTAACTGACTGACTGACTGACTGACTAACTGACTGACTGACTGACTGACTGACTGACTGACTGACTGACTGACTGACTGACCGACCGACCGACCGACCGACCGACCGACCGACCGACCGACCGACCGACCGACCGACCGACCGACCGACCGACCGACCGACCGACCGACCCGACCCGACCCGACCCGACCCGACCCGACCCGACCCGACCCGACCCGACCCGACCCGACCCGACCCGACCCGACCGACCGACCGACCGACCGACCGACCGACCGACTGACCCACCCACAGACCGATCCACCCACAGACCGACCCACCCACCGACAGACTGACTGACTCAGTGACTGACCCACCCACCGACAGACTGACTGACTCAGTGACTGACTGACTGGCTCAGTGAATGACAGGCTGAGCAACTGACTGACCTACTGAGTGACTGGCTGACTGACAGACTTGATGACCTAAAGACAGACTGACTGACCCACTGAATGACAAATTGACCTACTGACTGACTGGCTGATCTACTGACTGACTGACTGATCTCTTGACCTGCTAACTGGTTGACCTACTGACTGACTGACTGGCTGACCTACTGACTGACTGAGTGACTAGCTGTCTGACAGACTGAGTGACTAGCTGTCTGACTGACTGACTGGGTGACTAGCTGTCTGACAGACTGAGTGACTAGCTGTCTTACAGTCTGAGTGATTAGCTGACTGACCAACTAACTGACTGACTTACAGATTGGCTGACCTAGTGACTGCTGAATGACCTAATGACGGACTGGCTGACCCACTGACTGACAGAATGACCTACTGACTGACTGGCTGACCTACTAGCAGACTGACTAACTGACTGACTGATCGATCGACCAAATGACTGACCTACTGAAAGACCTACTGACAGACTGACCTACTGACTGAGAGACAGACTGACTGACCTACTGACTGAATGACTGACTGACTCACAGACTGACTCACTGACTGTGACTGACTCACTGACTGACTCACTGACTGTGACTGACTCACTTACTGTGACTGACTCACTGACTGTGACTGACTGACTGATTTACTGACTGACTGACTGGCTGACATACTGACTGACTGAGTGAGTAGATGTCTGACAGACTGAGTGACTAGCTGTCTGACAGACTGAGTGACTGACTGACCGACCGACGGTAAGACCGACTGACTGACCAACCTACTGAGTGACTAGCTGTCTGACAGACTGAGTGACTAGCTGACTAACTAGCTGACTAGCTGACTGACTAGCTGACTGACTGACTGACTGACTGACTGATCTTATGACTGCTGAATGACCTAATGACGGACTGGCTGACCCACAGACTGACAGAATGACCTACTGACTGACTGGCTGACCTACTGGCAGACTGACTGACTGACTGACTGACTGACTGACTGACTGACTGACTGACTGACTGACTGACTGACTGACTGACTGACTGACTGACTAACTGACTGACTGACTGACTGACTGACTGACTGACTGACTGACTGACTGACTGACTGACTGACTGACTGAGTAGCTGACTAACTGACTAACTGACTGACTGACTGACTGACTAACTGACTGACTGACTGACTGACTGACTGACTGACTGACTGACTGACTGACTGACTGACCGACCGACCGACCGACCGACCGACCGACCGACCGACCGACCGACCGACCGACCGACCGACCCGACCCGACCCGACCCGACCCGACCCGACCCGACCCGACCCGACCCGACCCGACCCGACCCGACCCGACCCGACCCGACCGACCGACCTACCGACCGACCGACCGACCGACCGACCGACCCACCCACAGACCGACCCACCCACAGACCGACCCACCCACCGACAGACTGACTGACTCAGTGACTGACCCACCCACCGACAGACTGACTGACTCAGTGACTGACTGACTGGCTCAGTGAATGACAGGCTGAGCAACTGACTGACCTACTGAGTGACTGGCTGACTGACAGACTTGATGACCTAAAGACAGACTGACTGACCCACTGAATGACAAATTGACCTACTGACTGACTGGCTGATCTACTGACTGACTGACTGATCTCTTGACCTGCTAACTGGTTGACCTACTGACTGACTGACTAGCTGACCTACTGACTGACTGAGTGACTAGCTGTCTGACAGACTGAGTGACTAGCTGTCTGACTGACTGACTGGGTAACTAGCTGTCTGACAGACTGAGTGGCTAACTGTCTTACAGTCTGAGTGATTAGCTGACTGACCAACTAACTGACTGACTTACAGATTGGCTGACCTAGTGACTGCTGAATGACCTAATGACGGACTGGCTGACCCACTGACTGACAGAATGACCTACTGACTGACTGGCTGACCTACTGGCAGACTGACTAACTGACTGACTGATCGATCGACCAAATGACTGACCTACTGAAAGACCTACTGACAGACTGACCTACTGACTGAGAGACAGACTGACTGACCTACTGACTGAATGACTGACTGACTCACAGACTGACTCACTGACTGTGACTGACTCACTGACTGACTCACTGACTGTGACTGACTCACTTACTGTGACTGACTCACTGACTGTGACTGACTGACTGATTTACTGACTGACTGACTGGCTGACATACTGACTGACTGAGTGAGTAGATGTCTGACAGACTGAGTGACTAGCTGTCTGACAGACTGAGTGACTGACTGACCGACCGACGGTAAGACCGACTGACTGACCAACCTACTGAGTGACTAGCTGTCTGACAGACTGAGTGACTAGCTGACTAACTAGCTGACTAGCTGACTGACTAGCTGACTGACTGACTGACTGACTGACTGACCTTATGACTGCTGAATGACCTAATGACGGACTGGCTGACCCACAGACTGACAGAATGACCTACTGACTGACTGGCTGACCTACTGGCAGACTGACTGACTGACTGACTGACTGACTGACTGACTGACTGACTGACTGACTGACTGACTGACTGACTGACTGACTGACTGACTGACTGACTGACTGACTGACTGACTGACTGACTGAGTAGCTGACTAACTGACTAACTGACTGACTGACTGACTGACTAACTGACTGACTGACTGACTGACTGACTGACTGACTGACTGACTGACTGACTGACTGACTGACTGACCGACCGACCGACCGACCGACCGACCGACCGACCGACCGACCGACCGACCGACCGACCGACCGACCGACTGACCGACCGACCCGACCCGACCCGACCCGACCCGACCCGACCCGACCCGACCCGACCCGACCCGACCGACCGACCGACCGACCGACCGACCGACCGACCGACCGACCGACTGACCCACCCACAGACCGACCCACCCACAGACCGACCCACCCACCGACAGACTGACTGACTCAGTGACTGACCCACCCACCGACAGACTGACTGACTCAGTGACTGACTGACTGGCTCAGTGAATGACAGACTGAGCAACTGACTGACCTACTGAGTGACTGGCTGAATGACAGACTTGATGACCTAAAGACAGACTGACTGACCCACTGAATGACAAATTGACCTACTGACTGACTGGCTGATCTACTGACTGACTGACTGATCTCTTGACCTGCTAACTGGTTGACCTACTGACTGACTGACTGGCTGACCTACTGACTGACTGAGTGACTAGCTGTCTGACAGACTGAGTGACTAGCTGTCTGACTGACTGACTGGGTGACTAGCTGTCTGACAGACTGAGTGACTAGCTGTCTTACAGTCTGAGTGATTAGCTGACTGACCAACTAACTGACTGACTTACAGATTGGCTGACCTAGTGACTGCTGAATGACCTAATGACGGACTGGCTGACCCACTGACTGACAGAATGACCTACTGACTGACTGGCTGACCTACTGGCAGACTGACTAACTGACTGACTGATCGATCGACCAAATGACTGACCTACTGAAAGACCTACTGACAGACTGACCTACTGACTGAGAGACAGACTGACTGACCTACTGACTGAATGACTGACTGACTCACAGACTGACTCACTGACTGTGACTGACTCACTGACTGACTCACTGACTGTGACTGACTCACTTACTGTGACTGACTCACTGACTGTGACTGACTGACTGATTTAATGACTGACTGACTGGCTGACATACTGACTGACTGAGTGAGTAGATGTCTGACAGACTGAGTGACTAGCTGTCTGACAGACTGAGTGACTGACTGACCGACCGACGGTAAGACCGACTGACTGACCAACCTACTGAGTGACTAGCTGTCTGACAGACTGAGTGACTAGCTGACTAACTAGCTGACTAGCTGACTGACTAGCTGACTGACTGACTGACTGACTGACTGACCTTATGACTGCTGAATGACCTAATGACGGACTGGCTGACCCACAGACTGACAGAAAGACCTACTGACTGACTGGCTGACCTACTGACTGACTGGCTGACCTACTGGCAGACTGACTGACTGACTGACTGACTGACTGACTGACTGACTGACTGACTGACTGACTGACTGACTGACTGACTGACTGACTGACTGACTGACTGACTGACTGACTGACTGACTGACTGACTGACTGACTGACTGACTGACTGACTGACTGACTGACTGGCTGAGTAGCTGACTAACTGACTAACTGACTGACTGACTGACTGACTAACTGACTGACTGACTGACTGACTGACTGCCTGACTGACTGACTAACTGACTGACTGACTGACTGACTAACTGACTGACTGACTGACTGACTGACTGACTGACTGACTGACTGACTGACCGACCGACCGACCGACCGACCGACCGACCGACCGACCGACCGACCGACCGACCGACCGACCGACCGACCGACCGACCGACCGACCCGACCCGACCCGACCCGACCCGACCCGACCCGACCCGACCCGACCCGACCCGACCCGACCCGACCCGACCCGACCGACCGACCGACCGACCGACCGACCGACCGACCGACCGACCGACCGACCGACCGACCGACTGACCCACCCACAGACCGACCCACCCACAGACCGACCCACCCACCGACAGACTGACTGACTCAGTGACTGACCCACCCACCGACAGACTGACTGACTCAGTGACTGACTGACTGGCTCAGTGAATGACAGGCTGAGCAACTGACTGACCTACTGAGTGACTGGCTGACTGACAGACTTGATGACCTAAAGACAGACTGACTGACCCACTGAATGACAAATTGACCTACTGACTGACTGGCTGATCTACTGACTGACTGACTGATCTCTTGACCTGCTAACTGGTTGACCTACTGACTGACTGACTGGCTGACCTACTGACTGACTGAGTGACTAGCTGTCTGACAGACTGAGTGACTAGCTGTCTGACTGACTGACTGGGTGACTAGCTGTCTGACAGACTGAGTGACTAGCTGTCTTACAGTCTGAGTGATTAGCTGACTGACCAACTAACTGACTGACTTACAGATTGGCTGACCTAGTGACTGCTGAATGACCTAATGACGGACTGGCTGACCCACTGACTGACAGAATGACCTACTGACTGACTGGCTGACCTACTGGCAGACTGACTAATGATCGATCGACCAAATGACTGACCTACTGAAAGACCTACTGACAGACTGACCTACTGACTGAGAGACAGACTGACTGACCTACTGACTGAATGACTGACTGACTCACAGACTGACTCACTGACTGTGACTGACTCACTGACTGACTCACTGACTGTGACTGACTCACTTACTGTGACTGACTCACTGACTGTGACTGACTGACTGATTTACTGACTGACTGACTGGCTGACATACTGACTGACTGAGTGAGTAGATGTCTGACAGACTGAGTGACTAGCTGTCTGACAGACTGAGTGACTGACTGACCGACCGACGGTAAGACCGACTGACTGACCAACCTACTGAGTGACTAGCTGTCTGACAGACTGAGTGACTAGCTGACTAACTAGCTGACTAGCTGACTGACTAGCTGACTGACTGACTGACTGACTGACCTTATGACTGCTGAATGACCTAATGACGGACTGGCTGACCCACAGACTGACAGAATGACCTACTGACTGACTGGCTGACCTACTGGCAGACTGACTGACTGACTGACTGACTGACTGACTGACTGACTGACTGACTGACTGACTGACTGACTGACTGACTGACTGACTGACTGACTGACTGACTGACTGACTGACTGACTGACTGACTGACTGACTGACTGACTGACTGACTGACTGACTGACTGACTGACTGACTGACTGACTGACTGACTGACTGACTGAGTAGCTGACTAACTGACTAACTGACTGACTGACTGACTGACTAACTGACTGACTGACTGACTGACTGACTGACTGACTGACTGACTGACTGACTGACCGACCGACCGACCGACCGACCGACCGACCGACCGACCGACCGACCGACCGACCGACCCGACCGACCCGACCCGACCCGACCCGACCCGACCCGACCCGACCCGACCCGACCCGACCCGACCCGACCCGACCCGACCCGACCGACCGACCGACCGACCGACCGACCGACCGACCGACCGACCGACTGACCACCCACAGACCGACCCACCCACAGACCGACCCACCCACCGACAGACTGACTGACTCAGTGACTGACCCACCCACCGACAGACTGACTGACTCAGTGACTGACTGACTGGCTCAGTGAATGACAGGCTGAGCAACTGACTGACCTACTGAGTGACTGGCTGACTGACAGACTTGATGACCTAAAGACAGACTGATTGACCCACTGAATGACAAATTGACCTACTGACTGACTGGCTGATCTACTGACTGACTGACTGATCTCTTGACCTGCTAACTGGTTGACCTACTGACTGACTGACTGCTGACCTACTGACTGACTGAGTGACTAGCTGTCTGACAGACTGAGTGACTAGCTGTCTGACTGACTGACTGGGTGACTAGCTGTCTGACAGACTGAGTGACTAGCTGTCTTACAGTCTGAGTGATTAGCTGACTGACCAACTAACTGACTGACTTACAGATTGGCTGACCTAGTGACTGCTGAATGACCTAATGACGGACAGGCTGACCCACTGACTGACAGAATGACCTACTGACTGACTGGCTGACCTACTGGCAGACTGACTGACTGACTAACTGACTAACTGACTGACTGACTGACTGACTAACTGACTGACTGACTGACTGACTGACTGACTGACTGACTGACTGACTGACTGACCGACCGACCGACCGACCGACCGACCGACCGACCGACCGACCGACCGACCGACCCGACCCGACCCGACCCGACCCGACCGACCCGACCCGACCCGACCGACCCGACCCGACCCGACCCGACCCGACCGACCCGACCCGACCCGACCCGACCCGACCGACCGACCGACCGACCGACCGACCGACCGACCGACCGACTGACCCACCCACAGACCGACCACCCACAGACCGACCCACCCACCGACAGACTGACTGACTCAGTGACTGACCCACCCACCGACAGACTGACTGACTCAGTGACTGACTGACTGGCTCAGTGAATGACAGGCTGAGCAACTGACTGACCTACTGAGTGACTGGCTGACTGACAGACTTGATGACCTAAGACAGACTGACTGACCCCACTGAATGACAAATTGACCTACTGACTGACTGGCTGATCTACTGACTGACTGACTGATCTCTTGACCTGCTAACTGGTTGACCTACTGACTGACTGACTGGCTGACCTACTGACTGACTGAGTGACTAGCTGTCTGACAGACTGAGTGACTAGCTGTCTGACTGACTGACTGGGTGACTAGCTGTCTGACAGACTGAGTGACTAGCTGTCTTACAGTCTGAGTGATTAGCTGACTGACCAACTAACTGACTGACTTACAGATTGGCTGACCTAGTGACTGCTGAATGACCTAATGACGGACTGGCTGACCCACTGACTGACAGAATGACCTACTGACTGACTGGCTGACCTACTGGCAGACTGACTAACTGACTGACTGATCGATCGACCAAATGACTGACCTACTGAAAGACCTACTGACAGACTGACCTACTGACTGAGAGACAGACTGACTGACCTACTGACTGAATGACTGACTGACTCACAGACTGACTCACTGACTGTGACTGACTCACTGACTGACTCACTGACTGTGACTGACTCACTTACTGTGACTGACTCACTGACTGTGACTGACTGACTGATTTACTGACTGACTGACTGGCTGACATACTGACTGACTGAGTGAGTAGATGTCTGACAGACTGAGTGACTAGCTGTCTGACAGACTGAGTGACTGACTGACCGACCGACGGTAAGACCGACTGACTGACCAACCTACTGAGTGACTAGCTGTCTGACAGACTGAGTGACTAGCTGACTAACTAGCTGACTAGCTGACTGACTAGCTGACTGACTGACTGACTGACTGACTGACCTTATGACTGCTGAATGACCTAATGACGGACTGGCTGACCCACAGACTGACAGAATGACCTACTGACTGACTGGCTGACCTACTGACTGACTGGCTGACCTACTGGCAGACTGACTGACTGACTGACTGACTGACTGACTGACTGACTGACTGACTGACTGACTGACTGACTGACTGACTGACTGACTGACTGACTGACTGACTGACTGACTGACTGACTGAGTAGCTGACTAACTGACTAACTGACTGACTGACTGACTGACTAACTGACTGACTGACTGACTGACTGACTGACTGACTGACTGACTGACTGACTGACTGACTGACCGACCGACCGACCGACCGACCGACCGACCGACCGACCGACCGACCGACCGACCGACCGACCGACCGACCCGACCCGACCCGACCCGACCCGACCCGACCCGACCCGACCCGACCCGACCCGACCCGACCCGACCGACCGACCGACCGACCGACCGACCGACCGACCGACTGACCCACCCACAGACCGACCCACCCACAGACCGACCCACCCACCGACAGACTGACTGACTCAGTGACTGACCCACCCACCGACAGACTGACTGACTCAGTGACTGACTGACTGGCTCAGTGAATGACAGGCTGAGCAACTGACTGACCTACTGAGTGACTGGCTGACTGACAGACTTGATGACCTAAAGACAGACTGACTGACCCACTGAATGACAAATTGACCTACTGACTGACTGGCTGATCTACTGACTGACTGACTGATCTCTTGACCTGCTAACTGGTTGACCTACTGACTGACTGACTGGCTGACCTACTGACTGACTGAGTGACTAGCTGTCTGACAGACTGAGTGACTAGCTGTCTGACTGACTGACTGGGTGACTAGCTGTCTGACAGACTGAGTGACTAGCTGTCTTACAGTCTGAGTGATTAGCTGACTGACCAACTAACTGACTGACTTACAGATTGGCTGACCTAGTGACTGCTGAATGACCTAATGACGGACTGGCTGACCCACTGACTGACAGAATGACCTACTGACTGACTGGCTGACCTACTGGCAGACTGACTAACTGACTGACTGATCGATCGACCAAATGACTGACCTACTGAAAGACCTACTGACAGACTGACCTACTGACTGAGAGACAGACTGACTGACCTACTGACTGAATGACTGACTGACTCACAGACTGACTCACTGACTGTGACTGACTCACTGACTGACTCACTGACTGTGACTGACTCACTTACTGTGACTGACTCACTGACTGTGACTGACTGACTGATTTACTGACTGACTGACTGGCTGACATACTGACTGACTGAGTGAGTAGATGTCTGACAGACTGAGTGACTAGCTGTCTGACAGACTGAGTGACTGACTGACCGACCGACGGTAAGACCGACTGACTGACCAACCTACTGAGTGACTAGCTGTCTGACAGACTGAGTGACTAGCTGACTAACTAGCTGACTAGCTGACTGACTAGCTGACTGACTGACTGACTGACTGACTGACCTTATGACTGCTGAATGACCTAATGACGGACTGGCTGACCCACAGACTGACAGAATGACCTACTGACTGACTGGCTGACCTACTGACTGACTGGCTGACCTACTGGCAGACTGACTGACTGACTGACTGACTGACTGACTGACTGACTGACTGACTGACTGACTGACTGACTGACTGACTGACTGACTGACTGACTGACTGACTGACTGACTGACTGACTGACTGACTGACTGACTGACTGACTGACTGAGTAGCTGACTAACTGACTAACTGACTGACTGACTGACTGACTAACTGACTGACTGACTGACTGACTGACTGACTGACTGACTGACCGACCGACCGACCGACCGACCGACCGACCGACCGACCGACCGACCGACCGACCGACCGACCGACCCGACCCGACCCGACCCGACCCGACCCGACCCGACCCGACCCGACCCGACCCGACCCGACCCGACCCGACCCGACCCGACCCGACCGACCGACCGACCGACCGACCGACCGACTGACCCACCCACAGACCGACCCACCCACAGACCGACCCACCCACCGACAGACTGACTGACTCAGTGACTGACCCACCCACCGACAGACTGACTGACTCAGTGACTGACTGACTGGCTCAGTGAATGACAGGCTGAGCAACTGACTGACCTACTGAGTGACTGGCTGACTGACAGACTTGATGACCTAAAGACAGACTGACTGACCCACTGAATGACAAATTGACCTACTGACTGACTGGCTGATCTACTGACTGACTGACTGATCTCTTGACCTGCTAACTGGTTGACCTACTGACTGACAGACTGGCTGACCTACTGACTGACTGAGTGACTAGCTGTCTGACAGACTGAGTGACTAGCTGTCTGACTGACTGACTGGGTGACTAGCTGTCTGACAGACTGAGTGACTAGCTGTCTTACAGTCTGAGTGATTAGCTGACTGACCAACTAACTGACTGACTTACAGATTGGCTGACCTAGTGACTGCTGAATGACCTAATGACGGACTGGCTGACCCACTGACTGACAGAATGACCTACTGACTGACTGGCTGACCTACTGGCAGACTGACTGACTGACTAACTGACTAACTGACTGACTGACTGACTGACTAACTGACTGACTGACTGACTGACTGACTGACTGACTGACTGACTGACTGACTGACTGACCGACCGACCGACCGACCGACCGACCGACCGACCGACCGACCGACCGACCGACCGACCGACCGACCGACCGACCGACCCGACCCGACCCGACCCGACCCGACCCGACCCGACCCGACCCGACCCGACCCGACCCGACCCGACCCGACCCGACCCGACCCGACCCGACCCGACCGACCGACCGACCGACCGACCGACCGACCGACCGACCGACCGACCGACCGACCGACCGACCGACTGACCCACCCACAGACCGACCCACCCACAGACCGACCCACCCACCGACAGACTGACTGACTCAGTGACTGACCCACCCACCGACAGACTGACTGACTCAGTGACTGACTGACTGGCTCAGTGAATGACAGGCTGAGCAACTGACTGACCTACTGAGTGACTGGCTGACTGACAGACTTGATGACCTAAAGACAGACTGACTGACCCACTGAATGACAAATTGACCTACTGACTGACTGGCTGATCTACTGACTGACTGACTGATCTCTTGACCTGCTAACTGGTTGACCTACTGACTGACTGACTGGCTGACCTACTGACTGACTGAGTGACTAGCTGTCTGACAGACTGAGTGACTAGCTATCTGACTGACTGACTGGGTGACTAGCTGTCTGACAGACTGAGTGACTAGCTGTCTTACAGTCTGAGTGATTAGCTGACTGACCAACTAACTGACTGACTTACAGATTGGCTGACCTAGTGACTGCTGAATGACCTAATGACGGACTGGCTGACCCACTGACTGACAGAATGACCTACTGACTGACTGGCTGACCTACTGGCAGACTGACTAACTGACTGACTGATCGATCGACCAAATGACTGACCTACTGAAAGACCTACTGACAGACTGACCTACTGACTGAGAGACAGACTGACTGACCTACTGACTGAATGACTGACTGACTCACAGACTGACTCACTGACTGTGACTGACTCACTGACTGACTCACTGACTGTGACTGACTCACTTACTGTGACTGACTCACTGACTGTGACTGACTGACTGATTTACTGACTGACTGACTGGCTGACATACTGACTGACTGAGTGAGTAGATGTCTGACAGACTGAGTGACTAGCTGTCTGACAGACTGAGTGACTGACTGACCGACCGACGGTAAGACCGACTGACTGACCAACCTACTGAGTGACTAGCTGTCTGACAGACTGAGTGACTAGCTGACTAACTAGCTGACTAGCTGACTGACTAGCTGACTGACTGACTGACTGACTGACTGACCTTATGACTGCTGAATGACCTAATGACGGACTGGCTGACCCACAGACTGACAGAATGACCTACTGACTGACTGGCTGACCTACTGACTGACTGGCTGACCTACTGGCAGACTGACTGACTGACTGACTGACTGACTGACTGACTGACTGACTGACTGACTGACTGACTGACTGACTGACTGACTGACTGACTGACTGACTGACTGACTGACTGACTGACTGACTGACTGACTGACTGACTGACTGAGTAGCTGACTAACTGACTAACTGACTGACTGACTGACTGACTAACTGACTGACTGACTGACTGACTGACTGACTGACTGACTGACTGACTGACCGACCGACCGACCGACAGACCGACCGACCGACCGACCGACCGACCGACCGACCGACCGACCGACCGACCCGACCCGACCCGACCCGACCCGACCCGACCCGACCCGACCCGACCCGACCCGACCCAACCCGACCCGACCCGACCCGACCGACCGACCGACCGACCGACTGACCCACCCACAGACCGACCCACCCACAGACCGACCCACCCACCGACAGACTGACTGACTCAGTGACTGACCCACCCACCGACAGACTGACTGACTCAGTGACTGACTGACTGGCTCAGTGAATGACAGGCTGAGCAACTGACTGACCTACTGAGTGACTGGCTGACTGACAGACTTGATGACCTAAAGACAGACTGATTGACCCACTGAATGACAAATTGACCTACTGACTGACTGGCTGATCTACTGACTGACTGACTGATCTCTTGACCTGCTAACTGGTTGACCTACTGACTGACTGACTGGCTGACCTACTGACTGACTGAGTGACTAGCTGTCTGACAGACTGAGTGACTAGCTGTCTGACTGACTGACTGGGTGACTAGCTGTCTGACAGACTGAGTGACTAGCTGTCTTACAGTCTGAGTGATTAGCTGACTGACCAACTAACTGACTGACTTACAGATTGGCTGACCTAGTGACTGCTGAATGACCTAATGACGGACTGGCTGACCCACTGACTGACAGAATGACCTACTGACTGACTGGCTGACCTACTGGCAGACTGACTGACTGACTAACTGACTAACTGACTGACTGACTGACTGACTAACTGACTGACTGACTGACTGACTGACTGACTGACTGACTGACTGACTGACTGACTGACCGACCGACCGACCGACCGACCGACCGACCGACCGACCGACCGACCGACCGACCGACCGACCGACCCGACCCGACCCGACCCGACCCGACCCGACCCGACCCGACCCGACCCGACCCGACCCGACCCGACCCGACCCGACCCGACCCGACCCGACCCGACCGACCGACCGACCGACCGACCGACCGACCGACCGACCGACTGACCCACCCACAGACCGACCCACCCACAGACCGACCCACCCACCGACAGACTGACTGACTCAGTGACTGACCCACCCACCGACAGACTGACTGACTCAGTGACTGACTGACTGGCTCAGTGAATGACAGGCTGAGCAACTGACTGACCTACTGAGTGACTGGCTGACTGACAGACTTGATGACCTAAAGACAGACTGACTGACCCACTGAATGACAAATTGACCTACTGACTGACTGGCTGATCTACTGACTGACTGACTGATCTCTTGACCTGCTAACTGGTTGACCTACTGACTGACTGACTGGCTGACCTACTGACTGACTGAGTGACTAGCTGTCTGACAGACTGAGTGACTAGCTGTCTGACTGACTGACTGGGTGACTAGCTGTCTGACAGACTGAGTGACTAGCTGTCTTACAGTCTGAGTGATTAGCTGACTGACCAACTAACTGACTGACTTACAGATTGGCTGACCTAGTGACTGCTGAATGACCTAATGACGGACTGGCTGACCCACTGACTGACAGAATGACCTACTGACTGACTGGCTGACCTACTGGCAGACTGACTAACTGACTGACTGATCGATCGACCAAATGACTGACCTACTGAAAGACCTACTGACAGACTGACCTACTGACTGAGAGACAGACTGACTGACCTACTGACTGAATGACTGACTGACTCACAGACTGACTCACTGACTGTGACTGACTCACTGACTGACTCACTGACTGTGACTGACTCACTTACTGTGACTGACTCACTGACTGTGACTGACTGACTGATTTACTGACTGACTGACTGGCTGACATACTGACTGACTGAGTGAGTAGATGTCTGACAGACTGAGTGACTAGCTGTCTGACAGACTGAGTGACTGACTGACCGACCGACGGTAAGACCGACTGACTGACCAACCTACTGAGTGACTAGCTGTCTGACAGACTGAGTGACTAGCTGACTAACTAGCTGACTAGCTGACTGACTAGCTGACTGACTGACTGACTGACTGACTGACCTTATGACTGCTGAATGACCTAATGACGGACTGGCTGACCCACAGACTGACAGAATGACCTACTGACTGACTGGCTGACCTACTGGCAGACTGACTGACTGGCTGACCTACTGGCAGACTGACTGACTGACTGACTGACTGACTGACTGACTGACTGACTGACTGACTGACTGACTGACTGACTGACTGACTGACTGACTGACTGACTGACTGAGTAGCTGACTAACTGACTAACTGACTGACTGACTGACTGACTAACTGACTGACTGACTGACTGACTGACTGACTGACTGACTGACTGACTGACTGACTGACTGACTGACCGACCGACCGACCGACCGACCGACCGACCGACCGACCGACCGACCGACCGACCGACCGACCGACCGACCGACCCGACCCGACCCGACCCGACCCGACCCGACCCGACCCGACCCGACCCGACCCGACCCGACCCGACCCGACCCGACCCGACCCGACCCGACCCGACCGACCGACCGACCGACCGACCGACCGACTGACCCACCCACAGACCGACCCACCCACAGACCGACCCACCCACCGACAGACTGACTGACTCAGTGACTGACCCACCCACCGACAGACTGACTGACTCAGTGACTGACTGACTGGCTCAGTGAATGACAGGCTGAGCAACTGACTGACCTACTGAGTGACTGGCTGACTGACAGACTTGATGACCTAAAGACAGACTGACTGACCCACTGAATGACAAATTGACCTACTGACTGACTGGCTGATCTACTGACTGACTGACTGATCTCTTGACCTGCTAACTGGTTGACCTACTGACTGACTGACTGGCTGACCTACTGACTGACTGAGTGACTAGCTGTCTGACAGACTGAGTGACTAGCTGTCTGACTGACTGACTGGGTGACTAGCTGTCTGACAGACTGAGTGACTAGCTGTCTTACAGTCTGAGTGATTAGCTGACTGACCAACTAACTGACTGACTTACAGATTGGCTGACCTAGTGACTGCTGAATGACCTAATGACGGACTGGCTGACCCACTGACTGACAGAATGACCTACTGACTGACTGGCTGACCTACTGGCAGACTGACTAACTGACTGACTGATCGATCGACCAAATGACTGACCTACTGAAAGACCTACTGACAGACTGACCTACTGACTGAGAGACAGACTGACTGACCTACTGACTGAATGACTGACTGACTCACAGACTGACTCACTGACTGTGACTGACTCACTGACTGACTCACTGACTGTGACTGACTCACTTACTGTGACTGACTCACTGACTGTGACTGACTGACTGATTTACTGACTGACTGACTGGCTGACATACTGACTGACTGAGTGAGTAGATGTCTGACAGACTGAGTGACTAGCTGTCTGACAGACTGAGTGACTGACTGACCGACCGACGGTAAGACCGACTGACTGACCAACCTACTGAGTGACTAGCTGTCTGACAGACTGAGTGACTAGCTGACTAACTAGCTGACTAGCTGACTGACTAGCTGACTGACTGACTGACTGACTGACTGACCTTATGACTGCTGAATGACCTAATGACGGACTGGCTGACCCACAGACTGACAGAATGACCTACTGACTGACTGGCTGACCTACTGACTGACTGGCTGACCTACTGGCAGACTGACTGACTGACTGACTGACTGACTGACTGACTGACTGACTGACTGACTGACTGACTGACTGACTGACTGACTGACTGACTGACTGACTGACTGACTGACTGACTGACTGACTGACTGACTGACTGACTGACTGACTGACTGACTGACTGACTGACTGAGTAGCTGACTAACTGACTAACTGACTGACTGACTGACTGACTAACTGACTGACTGACTGACTGACTGACTGACTGACTGACTGACTGACCGACCGACCGACCGACCGACCGACCGACCGACCGACCGACCGACCGACCGACCGACCGACCGACCCGACCCGACCCGACCCGACCCGACCCGACCCGACCCGACCCGACCCGACCCGACCCGACCCGACCCGACCCGACCCGACCCGACCCGACCCGACCCGACCGACCGACCGACCGACCGACCGACCGACCGACCGACCGACCGACTGACCCACCCACAGACCGACCCACCCACAGACCGACCCACCCACCGACAGACTGACTGACTCAGTGACTGACCCACCCACCGACAGACTGACTGACTCAGTGACTGACTGACTGGCTCAGTGAATGACAGGCTGAGCAACTGACTGACCTACTGAGTGACTGGCTGACTGACAGACTTGATGACCTAAAGACAGACTGACTGACCCACTGAATGACAAATTGACCTACTGACTGACTGGCTGATCTACTGACTGACTGACTGATCTCTTGACCTGCTAACTGGTTGACCTACTGACTGACTGACTGGCTGACCTACTGACTGACTGAGTGACTAGCTGTCTGACAGACTGAGTGACTAGCTGTCTGACTGACTGACTGGGTGACTAGCTGTCTGACAGACTGAGTGACTAGCTGTCTTACAGTCTGAGTGATTAGCTGACTGACCAACTAACTGACTGACTTACAGATTGGCTGACCTAGTGACTGCTGAATGACCTAATGACGGACTGGCTGACCCACTGACTGACAGAATGACCTACTGACTGACTGGCTGACCTACTGGCAGACTGACTGACTGACTAACTGACTAACTGACTGACTGACTGACTGACTAACTGACTGACTGACTGACTGACTGACTGACTGACTGACTGACTGACTGACTGACTGACTGACTGACTGACTGACCGACCGACCGACCGACCGACCGACCGACCGACCGACCGACCGACCGACCCGACCCGACTCGACCCGACCCGACCCGACCCGACCCGACCCGACCCGACCCGACCCGACCCGACCCGACCCGACCGACCGACCGACCGACCGACCGACCGACCGACCGACCGACCGACCGACTGACCCACCCACAGACCGACCCACCCACAGACCGACCCACCCACCGACAGACTGACTGACTCAGTGACTGACCCACCCACCGACAGACTGACTGACTCAATGACTGACTGACTGGCTCAGTGAATGACAGGCTGAGCAACTGACTGACCTACTGAGTGACTGGCTGACTGACAGACTTGATGACCTAAAGACAGACTGACTGACCCACTGAATGACAAATTGACCTACTGACTGACTGGCTGATCTACTGACTGACTGACTGATCTCTTGACCTGCTAACTGGTTGACCTACTGACTGACTGACTGGCTGACCTACTGACTGACTGAGTGACTAGCTGTCTGACAGACTGAGTGACTAGCTGTCTGACTGACTGACTGGGTGACTAGCTGTCTGACAGACTGAGTGACTAGCTGTCTTACAGTCTGAGTGATTAGCTGACTGACCAACTAACTGACTGACTTACAGATTGGCTGACCTAGTGACTGCTGAATGACCTAATGACGGACTGGCTGACCCACTGACTGACAGAATGACCTACTGACTGACTGGCTGACCTACTGGCAGACTGACTAACTGACTGACTGATCGATCGACCAAATGACTGACCTACTGAAAGACCTACTGACAGACTGACCTACTGACTGAGAGACAGACTGACTGACCTACTGACTGAATGACTGACTGACTCACAGACTGACTCACTGACTGTGACTGACTCACTGACTGACTCACTGACTGTGACTGACTCACTTACTGTGACTGACTCACTGACTGTGACTGACTGACTGATTTACTGACTGACTGACTGGCTGACATACTGACTGACTGAGTGAGTAGATGTCTGACAGACTGAGTGACTAGCTGTCTGACAGACTGAGTGACTGACTGACCGACCGACGGTAAGACCGACTGACTGACCAACCTACTGAGTGACTAGCTGTCTGACAGACTGAGTGACTAGCTGACTAACTAGCTGACTAGCTGACTGACTAGCTGACTGACTGACTGACTGACTGACTGACCTTATGACTGCTGAATGACCTAATGACGGACTGGCTGACCCACAGACTGACAGAATGACCTACTGACTGACTGGCTGACCTACTGACTGACTGGCTGACCTACTGGCAGACTGACTGACTGACTGACTGACTGACTGACTGACTGACTGACTGACTGACTGACTGACTGACTGACTGACTGACTGACTGACTGACTGACTGACTGACTGACTGACTGACTGACTGACTGACTGACTGACTGACTGACTGACTGACTGACTGACTGAGTAGCTGACTAACTGACTAACTGACTGACTGACTGACTGACTAACTGACTGACTGGCTGACTGACTGACTGACTGACTGACTGACTGACTGACTGACTGACTGACTGACTGACTGACTGACCGACCGACCGACCGACCGACCGACCGACCGACCGACCGACCGACCGACCGACCGACCGACCGACCGACCGACCGACCCGACCCGACCCGACCCGACCCGACCCGACCCGACCCGACCCGACCCGACCCGACCCGACCCGACCCGACCCGACCCGACCGACCGACCGACCGACCGACCGACCGACCGACCGACCGACCGACCGACTGACCCACCCACAGACCGACCCACCCACAGACCGACCCACCCACCGACAGACTGACTGACTCAGTGACTGACCCACCCACCGACAGACTGACTGACTCAGTGACTGACTGACTGGCTCAGTGAATGACAGGCTGAGCAACTGACTGACCTACTGAGTGACTGGCTGACTGACAGACTTGATGACCTAAAGACAGACTGACTGACCCACTGAATGACAAATTGACCTACTGACTGACTGGCTGATCTACTGACTGACTGACTGATCTCTTGACCTGCTAACTGGTTGACCTACTGACTGACTGACTGGCTGACCTACTGACTGACTGAGTGACTAGCTGTCTGACAGACTGAGTGACTAGCTGTCTGACTGACTGACTGGGTGACTAGCTGTCTGACAGACTGAGTGACTAGCTGTCTTACAGTCTGAGTGATTAGCTGACTGACCAACTAACTGACTGACTTACAGATTGGCTGACCTAGTGACTGCTGAATGACCTAATGACGGACTGGCTGACCCACTGACTGACAGAATGACCTACTGACTGACTGGCTGACCTACTGGCAGACTGACTAACTGACTGACTGATCGATCGACCAAATGACTGACCTACTGAAAGACCTACTGACAGACTGACCTACTGACTGAGAGACAGACTGACTGACCTACTGACTGAATGACTGACTGACTCACAGACTGACTCACTGACTGTGACTGACTCACTGACTGACTCACTGACTGTGACTGACTCACTTACTGTGACTGACTCACTGACTGTGACTGACTGACTGATTTACTGACTGACTGACTGGCTGACATACTGACTGACTGAGTGAGTAGATGTCTGACAGACTGAGTGACTAGCTGTCTGACAGACTGAGTGACTGACTGACCGACCGACGGTAAGACCGACTGACTGACCAACCTACTGAGTGACTAGCTGTCTGACAGACTGAGTGACTAGCTGACTAACTAGCTGACTAGCTGACTGACTAGCTGACTGACTGACTGACTGACTGACTGACCTTATGACTGCTGAATGACCTAATGACGGACTGGCTGACCCACAGACTGACAGAATGACCTACTGACTGACTGGCTGACCTACTGGCAGACTGACTGACTGACTGACTGACTGACTGACTGACTGACTGACTGACTGACTGACTGACTGACTGACTGACTGACTGACTGACTGACTGACTGACTGACTGACTGACTGACTGACTGACTGACTGACTGACTGACTGAGTAGCTGACTAACTGACTAACTGACTGACTGACTGACTGACTAACTGACTGACTGACTGACTGACTGACTGACTGACTGACTGACTGACTGACTGACTGACTGACAGACCGACCGACCGACCGACCGACCGACCGACCGACCGACCGACCGACCGACCGACCGACCGACCGACCGACCGACCGACCGACCGACCCGACCCGACCCGACCCGACCCGACCCGACCCGACCCGACCCGACCCGACCCGACCCGACCCGACCCGACCCGACCCGACCGACCGACCGACCGACTGACCCACCCACAGACCGACCCACCCACAGACCGACCCACCCACCGACAGACTGACTGACTCAGTGACTGACCCACCCACCGACAGACTGACTGACTCAGTGACTGACTGACTGGCTCAGTGAATGACAGGCTGAGCAACTGACTGACCTACTGAGTGACTGGCTGACTGACAGACTTGATGACCTAAAGACAGACTGACTGACCCACTGAATGACAAATTGACCTACTGACTGACTGGCTGATCTACTGACTGACTGACTGATCTCTTGACCTGCTAACTGGTTGACCTACTGACTGACTGACTGGCTGACCTACTGACTGACTGAGTGACTAGCTGTCTGACAGACTGAGTGACTAGCTGTCTGACTGACTGACTGGGTGACTAGCTGTCTGACAGACTGAGTGACTAGCTGTCTTACAGTCTGAGTGATTAGCTGACTGACCAACTAACTGACTGACTTACAGATTGGCTGACCTAGTGACTGCTGAATGAACTAATGACGGACTGGCTGACCCACTGACTGACAGAATGACCTACTGACTGACTGGCTGACCTACTGGCAGACTGACTAACTGACTGACTGATCGATCGACCAAATGACTGACCTACTGAAAGACCTACTGACAGACTGACCTACTGACTGAGAGACAGACTGACTGACCTACTGACTGAATGACTGACTGACTCACAGACTGACTCACTCACTGACTGTGACTGACTCACTGACTGACTCACTGACTGTGACTGACTCACTTACTGTGACTGACTCACTGACTGTGACTGACTGACTGATTTACTGACTGACTGACTGGCTGACATACTGACTGACTGAGTGAGTAGATGTCTGACAGACTGAGTGACTAGCTGTCTGACAGACTGAGTGACTGACTGACCGACCGACGGTAAGACCGACTGACTGACCAACCTACTGAGTGACTAGCTGTCTGACAGACTGAGTGACTAGCTGACTAACTAGCTGACTAGCTGACTGACTAGCTGACTGACTGACTGACTGACTGACTGACTGATCTTATGACTGCTGAATGACCTAATGACGGACTGGCTGACCCACAGACTGACAGAATGACCTACTGACTGACTGGCTGACCTACTGACTGACTGGCTGACCTACTGGCAGACTGACTGACTGACTGACTGACTGACTGACTGACTGACTGACTGACTGACTGACTGACTGACTGACTGACTGACTGACTGACTGACTGACTGACTGACTGACTGACTGACTGACTGACTGACTGACTGACTGACTGACTGACTGAGTAGCTGACTAACTGACTAACTGACTGACTGACTGACTGACTAACTGACTGACTGACTGACTGACTGACTGACTGACTGACTGACTGACTGACTGACTGACTGACCGACCGACCGACCGACCGACCGACCGACCGACCGACCGACCGACCGACCCGACCCGACCCGACCCGACCCGACCCGACCCGACCCGACCCGACCCGACCCGACCCGACCCGACCGACCGACCGACCGACCGACCGACCGACCGACTGACCCACCCACAGACCGACCCACCCACAGACCGACCCACCCACCGACAGACTGACTGACTCAGTGACTGACCCACCCACCGACAGACTGACTGACTCAGTGACTGACTGACTGGCTCAGTGAATGACAGGCTGAGCAACTGACTGACCTACTGAGTGACTGGCTGACTGACAGACTTGATGACCTAAAGACAGACTGACTGACCCACTGAATGACAAATTGACCTACTGACTGACTGGCTGATCTACTGACTGACTGACTGATCTCTTGACCTGCTAACTGGTTGACCTACTGACTGACTGACTGGCTGACCTACTGACTGACTGAGTGACTAGCTGTCTGACAGACTGAGTGACTAGCTGTCTGACTGACTGACTGGGTGACTAGCTGTCTGACAGACTGAGTGACTAGCTGTCTTACAGTCTGAGTGATTAGCTGATTGACCAACTAACTGACTGACTTACAGATTGGCTGACCTAGTGACTGCTGAATGACCTAATGACGGACTGGCTGACCCACTGACTGACAGAATGACCTACTGACTGACTGGCTGACCTACTGGCAGACTGACTGACTGACTAACTGACTAACTGACTGACTGACTGACTGACTAACTGACTGACTGACTGACTGACTGACTGACTGACTGACTGACTGACTGACTGACTGACTGACCGACCGACCGACCGACCGACCGACCGACCGACCGACCGA